>SZWC01007565.1:114826-126673 GCA_023375785.1 Penium margaritaceum | reverse complement strand
TCTTGGACAACAGGGAGGATAGCGCCGGCCGCAAGATTCTTCCATCCGGATTGTTGTTACGAGTGGACGTCTTGGCCGATTCGATGAAGCAGGAGGATCGACGATCTGCATCGCTCCAATCGAAAGATGATTTAAAACTTTGAATACATAAACGAATTATCGAAAGATGATTCGATACAAGTGTTCTAAGCTCGATGCAAAAGCATGGTTTGTCTGTCGGACATAGGCCAAGGCTGGAGACCACAAATGAGTGCTCCAGGATATGGAAAACAATTTTTTTTAGCTGGCCCGAATCAAGGCGACGGCCATCCAATGACAGGACGGGATCCACGAGACAGTCCGAATCAATCTGAGCGAGACAGACGGTATAGAAAGTTTCGCGAGAGATATTTAAGCATGTAATGAACAGTACAACATCATGGAAGAGATGTCTACCGCATGTCACTGGTAGTTGTGTGACGCGAATCCAGGCTGTTCGCCAGGCTGTTACAATGACTGGCAAATGGGCCGAAAAACCACACACCCCTGCTTTCGGAAAATTAGGGTGCGGCTGGGAGTCGTTGGGCCCGGTAGTTGGAAGTGCCGATGCTGGATCGTTGGGAAGCGTCGTTGAAGCATCGATTTTCGTGCGTTAAAACGCCATTTTTGAAGGGTTTTTTTTAAACAGACCCATTCAAACTGGCATCAATGTCATCATGCTCATGCTTAACGCCCGTCGGTTGTCGATNTGTTACAATGACTGGCAAATGGGCCGAAAAACCACACACCCCTGCTTTCGGAAAATTAGGGTGCGGCTGGGAGTCGTTGGGCCCGGTAGTTGGAAGTGCCGATGCTGGATCGTTGGGAAGCGTCGTTGAAGCATCGATTTTCGTGCGTTAAAACGCCATTTTTGAAGGGTTTTTTTTAAACAGACCCATTCAAACTGGCATCAATGTCATCATGCTCATGCTTAACGCCCGTCGGTTGTCGATCTGCCATACCCCGGATGGGGATGCGGCGAACCGGGTGAGAATGCGTCAGCATGCTTGCGAAGGACGAGCATGCCCAGCACGCTGAAGCCACACCCCGACATGCCATCCTCAAACCCAAGCGGCGTGAGGAGGCTAGCCATCCCCCTGCCGGCCACACCGACAGCCGTCGTTGAAGACCCTCCTGGACACCTCAACAATCGTTCAACGCCAGGAGGGTAGGACTGGGCGCGCGGGGGGGGGGGGGGGGGGGGGGGGATGGGAAAGAGCCACGGTCGAAAGAGAAATGGCTGGTGACCCACCACTAGCCTTAGGTAGCAGCGAATGCTCGTGGCGCAGTGCGTAGGAAGAGTGGCAAAACAATTTCAACGAATTTGTCAAATCGATGGTCCAACGACGGAAGCCAACGATATCGCGTGGGAAGGTGAGTGGCAGGTTCGCTTTTCGTTGGAATCCGTCGTTGACGACGAATTCCAACGACTCCCAGCCGCACCCTTAGCCTCATTCTCCTGTTGTAGCGCAGCAAGCTGTTGTGGAGTAAGATGTTTCCGTCCATTTGTACAGCTTACTGTGACCACTCGACCGTGTCCATGCTCGTGCAGATCCCTGATGCGGGCCCAGCTCGCGCCGGAGCACTGACGGTTGGTGGATCCAGCCACCAGCAGCTGCCAGACGATTGCCACAACGTTCCGGGTGCTTGCTGGGGTGCTCTGCAGTTTTTCTGCACGTGCTTGAGTTTTCTCGGTGGACTGTCTCTCGAGCCCGTTTTGCATGTTTTGTATTGTCCGTCCACCAATCGATGCCGGACTTGTGCGTGTGGCCAGTCATAGCATCTGGCTCGAGATTCTGCATCTCTAGGTTTAGACGGTGTTGCGGTTGGATGCCTGTGCGCAGAGTTACGGCCAAAAAAGTGGTTTTTGAGCCAGTTTTAGGACAAACCGACACTGCCGCGTGCGTCACCCGCCGTGTGCCGCAACAGGTATTTATGCTGTGTGCTTGTGAGTTGTCATTTCTCTCTGCATTACTAAGCTATTGGAGCTTATGAGACTTTGCGCGTCTCCCTGGCCAGATCCTTGCTGTTTCTTGCACCTGCTTGCTTCCTAGTGCGTCAGCTGACTGGACAGTGTCGCCACATCAGTAGCAGCAAGGTTAGGAAGCTTCCTAGCAATTTCTCATGCTATCTGAGCAGCGAGACCCCTCTCGCTGAGCTGCGCCGCAGAGACGCAGCACGGGCTGCAGCAGTGAGAGTCATCGCCGCCGCCACATCCTGGGACCCGTCGCAGCCGACGTTGGCAGCAGCGACGTCACCACGCAATCGCCACCACCGTAGCAACTGGAGCTGTGGAAGTGACAAGATCCAGCAGCCACACCGGCCAGCAGCAGCAGCACCGGGTGGCAGCAGCAGCCGTGTCTGGGTGCCAGCCTGTACACAAAAAAAAGGAGCAGCAGCTCGCAAAAAAAAAAGGAGTAGCAGTAGCTTGCGGCGGCGGTTGTGAGCAGTGGCAACGCGTAGCAGCGGCACCAGCTTGCAGTTGCGCCGGCATCAGCAGCCGCGAGCAGCACCAGTAGCGCAACAGCAGCAGCGAAGTAGCAACAGCGGCAGCAGCAGCATTGTAGCAGCGGCAGCGGCTACAACAGCGCAACAGCAGCAGATCTGCATAGCGGCGAGCTTGCGCAGCACTGCTGTTGTCTGGACCTGGTGAGCGTCGCGGGTCTAGTACTGGCTGTGGTAGTAGGGCCAGACACCCTCAGAATCGGCCCACACCTGAAACAAGGTCTCCCAGCAATCAAAGACCTCCTCACTATCGTAACAGGGTGGAGGTGTCTCAAAGTCCTTCGCTCGCCGCTCCGTGGGAAGGGCGATCTCAGGCTCGGGACACGGTGGACGAGGTATGGGGAGCCCACCAGTGAGAGAAACACCACCGAAGGTGAACGCTGCTAAACGACGCGGCTGATCCTGACGGCGAGAAGGTGGCGGAGTGGGAGGCTGTGATCCCAAACGTAACTCACGGATGCGCTCCTCAAGCACACGAATCTTGTGCTCGCGTGCGTCATCCTCAATCTCCTCCTCATCCCAGGAGTCCACCTGTGATGAGTGATGCTGAGGCCGCGGCGTTGTGTAGGGCGTAGACTGCTGAGCAGATGGTGCAGCTCTAGTAGATCCTCCAGGTGGCTGCTGTGAAGCCATCGAACGACCCCGCAGTAACTCTGTGATCTCTTGCAATGCGTCGGACTGCCTCTGCTGCTGCCGGCGCATCTCGTCTTGTGACCGACGAAGCTCGTCGATCATGTGTGACTGCGATCGCGGACTCATAACGCCCGAAGAGGAGGAAGAAGGGTCAACGAGTCCTTTCTCCTCGTCACGGATCGGCGCCATCGCAACGCTCAGTATGGGGCCGAACGTAAAAAATACTCCAAACGAGAAACTGACAGCGTTTCTCGAAGACTTGAAATGTCTGCAAGAATTGATGTTTTGACCCCAAAACTACTGACGTCAGCAGAGTCGGTGAGGACGTCAGCGTTTTTTACGCTAGCAGAAAAAACGCTAGCGTTTTTTCCGCTAGCGGTGATGTGGACCCTCAAGATCCCACGATCGTAGAGCTTTGTCAGCTGCTGGCGCTTCGTACTCAGGGAGGTGCGAGTTTGTTATCACAGCCGAGTGGTCCCGATACAGCTTGTCTTATTGCGTCTGTTGCTGGTGATGATGCTTGTGGTGGAGCTGTGATGGCTTGCGATGAGGATGGACCTGACAGTACCAACTGGCTTGACGAGTCACATATCCGTGTTGTTCGTCGTTGTCCCGGGTCCTCTGCTGAGCGTCCAGCAGAGGCAAAGTGTTCTGTGGCCCGTTGCTCAGTGTCGACGACCGGTCGTGAGCCGGGTGGCACCTGGATTATTGACTCAGGGGCCACCCATCACATGACCTGTCGTCGTAGTGACTTTGTTGTGCTCGGTCCCGTTGCGTCCGTTCGGTCTGTTCGCACAGGGTATCGTCAGTCGTTGCCTGTGCAGGGAGTTGGAGTTGTGCGGTTTGATGGTCCGTCTGGCCCCTTCTACATTTCTGACGTGCTCTTTGTCCCTGCTCTTGAGCTCAGCTTGCTCTCTGTTCGTGCATGCACCAGAATGGGTCTCACTGTTTATCACTCTGCTGACTCTGCCACAGTGACTGCTCTTGACACACGCGCCATCGTGCTTCGTGCCTCTGTCGTTGATGACCTATATCATGTGTCTCGTTGCACTCCCTCTGTCTCTTCTCCACCCCTCTCCTCTACGCGAGTGTTTGTCACTGGAGTTCTCTCCCCTGAGCACCAGCGCTTGTTACATCGTCGCCTCTGCCATGTGAGCTCGGACACTGTGTCCAAGCTCATTCGCACTCAGCCAGCCCTCGGTCTTGACGCAGCTTCCTTTGAGAAGCCGCCCAAGACCGACTGTCTTTTTTGCGCACAGGGTAAGATGCATCGCTGCTCTTACCCTGACTCCTCCTCCCGGGCACTGCGCCCACTAGAGTTGGTCCACTCGGACCTTCTCGGTCCTCTTCCAGTCGTGTCCCTCTCTGATCGGGGTCGATATGTTCTCACCCTGACTGATGACTTCACCCGGATGCGGTGGGTCTACAGCCTCCGCCACAAGAGCGATGCCGCATTGGCGGTCCGCNCTCCTCCCGGGCACTGCGCCCACTAGAGTTGGTCCACTCGGACCTTCTCGGTCCTCTTCCAGTCGTGTCCCTCTCTGATCGGGGTCGATATGTTCTCACCCTGACTGATGACTTCACCCGGATGCGGTGGGTCTACAGCCTCCGCCACAAGAGCGATGCCGCATTGGCGGTCCGCTTGTGGCTTGTGATGGCTGAGCGTCAGTCTCGTCACACACTGCACACATTCCGCTCAGATTGTGGTGGCGAGTTCTTGGGCGAGATGGATGCCTACTTTGCCGAGCACGGTATCTTTCACCAACTTTCCGCCCCTGTTACACCACAGCAGAACGGTGTGTCTGAGTGTTGGAACCGCACCATGGAGGATGCGGTTTGCGCTATGCGGTGTGAGTGCGGTCTACCGAAGTCCTTTGCCATTGAGGGCTTCTCCTACATGACGTGGGTCTGGAACAGCTTGCCGCACGGTCCACTCCCAGACCATGTCACACCGTACGAGTTGTGGTTCGGCCATTGTGCTGATCTCCGTCTTGCTCGCGTTTGGGGGTCCCTTGCATTGTCGAGTCTCGAGATGCTCTCTTCTTTGAGGCTCTCACCTATCGCGACTTGTCCTGCATTCTGTCGCTGGCCGCCAACTACGTTCCTACTTGTGTGGCCTCCCGGCGGATGGGGGAGTCTAGTCCTGCGGATGGATCCGGCCGGGCCTCCTCACCTGTGGTCCGGTCTCCGGCTGCTGACAATCCGGCCATCGTGGCTGTGGGTCCAGTCGCCTCATCAGTACCCTCTGGCACACCTGATCTCGTGCCAGTGTCAGACCCCTCTGGTGCACCCGATCTCACGCCTGTGCCGATCCCTTGTGCCACACCTGATCCCGTACGAGCGTCAGTCCCCTCTGGCACACCTGATCCCGTGCCGGTGTCAGATCCCTTTGGCACACCTGATCTCGCACCAGTGTCGGTCCCATCTGGCACACCCGATCTCGGACCAGTGTCGGTCCCCTCTGGCACACCTGATCCCGTCCCATCTGGCACACCCGATCTCGTACCAGTGTCGGTCCCCTCTGGCACACCTGATCCCGTCCCAGTGTCGGTCCCCTCCGTCACACCCACTCCCGTGCATGCACCCATATCCCCTACGGCTCTGGCTCAGCAGCCTTCCCCACAGTCTGAGGTGAGCGCTGTATTGGGCTACTCCTGCGAGCCCGACGGCCGCCTTCGACCATTTGCCTCTAGGACTCAGCGGACTGCTGACTCTGCGCCCAGACGCCTGACACGTAGTGTTCAGAGTGGCGAGCTTGGCACGAAGGCCCTTGGCCTGAGTGTCCAGGCAGACTACACTGAGGTGCACCCAGCATGTCCTGTCGGCCATGAGTTGATCTCTCAAGAGTTATTGGTCGCTTGCGATGCCGCAGCCGACCTTGTCGTGGTCAGACCGAGTCCGGAGGCGTGTGTCTTAGCCACCCGGAGCACTCCCTCGACGATGCCTGATCCAGGCACGTTGAAGGAGGCACTCTCAGCTCACGATGCAGACCTGTGGCGTGCTGCTTGTGAGGATGAGCTGAGAGCTATCCGTGAGCACGGTGTCTATGAGCTTGTCGACCTCCCGCCTGGGCGGAAGGTTGTATAGGCCAAGTGGGTCTTTCGCAAGAAGGTGAAGCCTCATGGCACACTGGATCGCTACAAGGCTCACTTGACGGCCAAGGGGTTCTCGCAGGTTGAGGGAGTAGATTTCACTGACACCTTTGCACCCGTTGGCCGCATGACCACCGCTCGCGCTCTGTTCGGGGTTGTTGCTCACCACGACTGGGAGCTGCACAAGATGGATGTGAACAACGCATTCCTCCATGGCACCTTAGAGGAGGAGATCTACATGGTCAAGCCACCTGGATTCGAGGTCGGTGACAAGGTCTGGCGCTTGCGCAAGGCCTTGTACGGCCTGAAACAGTCACCGAGGTGCTGGAACTTGGAGATCACTGGTACACTGACACGTGCCGGTTACGTACAGAGTGACGCTGACCCTTCCCTCTTTCTCAGATGGACAGCTGAGAGTTTCATTGCCATCCTGGTCTACGTGGATGACCTCCTGATTGCGTCTCCTTCTATGGAGGCCGTGAAGGAGGCCAAGGTAGTTCTCCAAGCTGCCTACAGGATGAAGGATCTTGGTCCTGCAGTTGTGTTTCTCGGGATGGAGATCGTGCGTGATCGTCAGCGATGGACACTCTTGTTGCATCAGACACGTTACGCCCACGTTGTGGGGGAGCGGTTTGCTGACCTCTTGGGTGCAGTTCCTACAGCCTCCACCCCCATCACACCTGACAGGCAGGATGCTCTGAAGGTGAATGACCCCGCAGACCTGGGGGAGACAGTGGACGTGACCTTGTACTTGCGCCTGATTGGCTCCTTGATGTACTTGGCCACTACCACACGACCCGACATTGCCTTTGCCGTCAACCTCCTTGCACAGTTCTCACAGTGTCCTCGGGCGAGAGCCCTTCATGCGGCTATGCGAGTGGTGCGGTACGTGGTGTCCACACCGTACCTCGGACTCTGCTTTCGACGGCAGTGTTCGGTGGTAGTCGACGGCTACACAGACAGTGATTGGGCGTGGAGTCCTGATGGGCGCAGTCGGACAGGCTACGTGTTCCTACTTGGTGGCACCGCTGTGTCGTGGCATAGTGGCAAGCAGGATTGTATCGCACGTAGCTCATTAGAGGCTGAGTATGTTGCTCCAGGGGCTGGAGCTACTGAGGCGGTGTGGCTGCAGCGTCTATTTCGTGAGTTGCGTCAGTCTGTGCCTTGCATCGTTCTGCGCTGTGACAACCAGAGTGCTCTTGCCATTGCAGAGAACTCTGGTGTGTTTCATGCACGCACGAAGCACATTGCTGTTGAGCATCACTTTGTGCGTGATCTTGTGGAGCGACAGGTGATCTCCATCATCTGGGTCAGCACGGACATGCGGCGGGCTGACTTCTTGACCAAGGCACTTGCGCGTGGAAAGTTCATGGTGGCCATTCGTTTTGTCGGGCTACGCCCCTTGCCTGAGAGTGGCTGAGAGTGGGGTGTGTGAGCATGGACTGTTGAGCATCTTGTTGTGCACCTGTGTCGGTTATGCACGTGTATGGACATGCGTACCATCGGGTCATGGGGGAGTGTTGTGGTGTGAGATGTTTCCGTCCATTTGTACAGCTTACTGTGACCACTCGGCCGTGTCCATGCTCGTGCAGATCCCTGATGCGGGCCCAGCTGGCGCCTAAGCACTGACAGTTGGTGGATCCAGCCACCAGCAGCTGCAAGACGATTGCCACGACGTTCCGGGTGCTTGCTGGGGTGCTCTACAGTTTTTCTGCAGGTGCTAGAGTTTTCTCGGTGGACTGGCTCTCGAGCCCATTTTGCATGTTTTGTATTGTCCGTCCACCGATCGATGCCGGACTTGTGCGTGTGACCAGTCGTAGCGTCTGGCTCGAGATTTTGCATCTCTAGGTTCAGACGGTGTTGCGCTTGGATGCCTGTGCGCAGAGTTACGGCCAAAACAGTGGTTTTTGAGCCGGTTTTAGGACAAACTGACACTGCCGCGTGCGTCACCCGCCGTGTGCCGCGGCAGGTATTTATGCTGTGTGCTTGTCAGTTGTCATTTCTCTCTGCATTACTAAGCTATTGGAGCTTATGAGACTTTGCGCGTCTCCCTAGCCTGATCCTTGCTGTTTCTTGCACCTGCTTGCTTGCTAGTGCGTCAGCTGACTGGACAGTATCGCCACATCAGTAGCAGCAAGGTTAGGAAGATTCCTAGCAATTTCTCACAAGCGGTTTGAACGCTACCCAGTTAGCCACAGGGCTAATAGCTGATATTTCGGCTCAAGCATGAACACAAGCATGACATATTCAAATGTTAAATATGACAGCGCAAGTACCATATACCCCTCGTTTTGGACAATAAACCCCATCCGCCTCTCCGTCAAAACAATAAGCCCCATCCGCCCCTCCTCTTGAACGATAAGCCCCATCCGCCCCTCCGTCGGAACGATAAGCCTCATCCGCCCATCCGCCAGAACGGAAAGCCTCATTCGCCCCTCTGCCAGAACAATAAGCCTGACTCGCCCCATCAGAAAGAGAGAAAAAATCATGGCATAGAAAACAAAAAATGTACCCCTCTCGCTTTTCAAAACATAGCATGTCAACGTTGCATGGATGCAACGTCGACATGCTGACGTCACAATTTCCTACCCAATTATCATAAACTCCTCAAAAGAAAGGTTTGTTAAGAAAGAAACTAGGCAGCAGGTTGGGGCAGCTGCATTGTTGATGCAGCGTGCGGGCTTCCACGCTCGTTGCTTAAGCCAGCTGCCCCCTCAGTCTGCTGCTCTAGAGTCTAAGTGTGGAAGCTCTGGGTTTGTTACTCAGAAGTGCATCGCCAGTGTTAGCACTAATAAGCAGCTGGAAACTGATGGTAATTGATTAGCAATCAAGAATGAACAGCAATGGGGGACCCCTCCAAGTTCTAGCGCCCCCCCCCCAGCTCTGTAGAGCTTGTTACTCAGTTCATCAGCCAATCAGAAAACAGCTAATTTCAGGCTGGCAGGTTTTCTCGGTGAGGCCTGCCAGACGGCCGACAGCCCAAAACCCAGGCGTCGTCCGTTTTGCCTGAAAACTGGACCATACCATAATACCGATGCTGGGAACGTAGCTGTATGGTCAAAATCTGCTAGAAAAATAGTAGCAAGGAGTTATGGCAGCCTGAACCCAGGCAATGCCCACGATGGTTTATGCTGCCAAACAGGGCCATGCAACACGCAACAGGGACCCTAGGCAGCGCATGACGACGCAGGCACGACAGTACGCGCTGGACGCATGTAGACAGCGACTGCGGTGGCAGTGACTGCCAGCAGCGCGACCGCCGAGGAGGCCTGTCGATGGAGCTCAACACGTCGCCGGACAGAGGAAGCTCCAGCGAACTGCGAGATGACCTTAGCGTGCGTCGGCTCCACCGGACGACACTCCATCAGCGTCGAGTGTCGGCGTCAGTCATCTGCACGCCGCAAGCCGGGAGGACACAACACTGCACAATGGGCGCAAAAACCAACACACCCCCATGACTCACAGGCGTAGTGCACATGGGCGGGCAGAGACACGGTCAACACACAGACTCCCCCAGGACACGCAGAAGTGCAGGCAGAGACAAAAGGAGCAAGTCATGGACGCACGCCGACTGAACTCACACCCTTCTTGAACGAGTCCTGCTTTAGTGCCTTGGTCAGGAAGTCAGCCAACTGCCGTGCTATCTCAACCCACACGATGCTGATGCTGCCGTCGTGCAACAACGAAAGCACATACTGATACTCAATATTGATGTGCTTTGTGCGAGTGTGATGCACACCGTCATTGTCTGCAATGGCCATGGCACTCTCATTGTCACAATGCAAGGTGATGGATGCGACAGACTGACACAATTCGGACAACACACGACGCAACCACACACTCTCACACGCGCCTGAGCCAAGGGCCACGTACTCAGCCTCAGCAGTGCTGCGTGCAATGCACCCCTACTTGCCCCTACGCTAGGACACAGCTCTGCCACTGATCAGGAAGATCCAGCGTGTACAACTCTTACCGTCTGGACTACCCGTCCAGTCGCTGTTGGTGTAGCCCACTGCGACGACGGACGATTGGCGGCGGAACATGAGACCTCGCCGAGGGGTGGAGACGACATAGCGTAGCACTCGGATCACGGCCTCGTAGTGGAGGTGACGCGGATCTTAAGAGAACTGGGCCAGGAGGTTGACGGTGAACGCGATGTCTGGACGCGTCGTCGTCGCCAGGAACATCAGTGACCCGATGATCCGCACATACGTGGTCACATCAACTGGCTCCCCCACAACCGCTGGGTCAGGACTCTTCAGCTTCACCTCGCCGTCGGGCGACATGGGTGAGGATGCGCTGGACACGAGGGGCAGGTCCTCGGCGAAGCGAGCTGACAGGGTCTGCACATAGGCAACCTGGTGGACGTGTAGAATGCCCTGAGAGGGATCACGCCCGAGCTCCATGCCCAGGAAGACTCGGGTAGACCTGAGATCCTTCATTTGGTAGGTGGCGTGCAGCAAGTCCTTGACACGCTCGATGGCGGCCGTGTCTAGCAACGCAATGAGGAGATCGTCAACGTATACCAGAATTGCGGCAAAGGTCTGACCTCGTGGGCTGAGAAAGAGTGCGGGGTTAGCGGTGCTGTGCTAAAGGCCTCCACGGAGAAGTGTGCTACTGATCTCCTGGTTCCGGCACCAAGGCGACTACTTCATACCATAGAGGCCCTTCCACAGCCGCCAGACTCTCCCAGTACCGTCCTTGAAGCCTGGGGGCTGCACCATGTAGAGCTCCTCACCCTCCAGTGAGCCATGGAGGAACGCGTTGCTCACGTCCATCTGATGCAGCTCCCACCCATGCTGGGCAACCAGGGTGAAGAGCGCCCGGCTAGTGGAGAACCGACCGACAGGGGCAAAGATCTGGTCGTAATCGACTCTAGGGACCTGAGCAAACCCCTTCGCTATGAGGCGGGCCTTGTACTTGTCCAAGGACCCGTCAGGCTTCCACTTGCGCCGAAGGACCCACTTGGCGCCAATGGCCTTCCGACCTGAAGGGAGGTCAACGAGGTCATACACGTGGTGCTGCCGGATAGCAGCAAGCTCCTCGGCACAGGCGGCATCCCAATGTGCGGCCTCAGAAGAGGCTCGAGCCTCGCTGAGGGTGGCTGGGTCCTCCGGGCGTGCTGTGGACCGGACGGAGAGGACGTGTGATGCGGGCGAGTGCAGCCATGACAGTATGCCGATGCTCGTGATGAAGCATGGCATAGCCAAGTGCAGAGCCTGGGTGAAGGTCGGAGATGATGGCCGAGGTGGTCAGGCTGAGAGCCTTCGTGCGAGGATCCCCACTCACAACCGAGGGAGTGGAGGAGACACGTGGAGCCACAGGGGGTCGAGGCGCCACAGGACGTGGTGCGATGGTGTGCACTATCGGCCGAGGTCGGAGGCTGCCGCCTGGGCCACGTGTGTAGCGCGACCGGGCAGGAGATGTCAGTGAGTCCCACGGGCCAACGGAGGCGGACGGGATGCATGGCGCGGAGGAGCCAGCGGATGGGAATGGGGCTGTTGGCCCGGAGGGGCCAGCGGACGCGACTGGGGCTGCTAGCCCGGGGGGGGGGGCAGCGGACGTGACTGGGGCTCCTGGCCCGGAGGGGCCAGCCGAC
>SZWC01007565.1:88590-108681 GCA_023375785.1 Penium margaritaceum | reverse complement strand
GTAATTGATTAGCAATCAAGAATGAACAGTAATGGGGGACCCCCCCAAGTTCTAGCCCCCCCCCCCCCAGCTCTGTAGAGCTTGTTACTCAGTTCATCAGCCAATCAGAAAATAGCTAATTTCAGGCTGGCAGGTTTTCTCGGTGAGGCGTGCCAGACGGCCGACAGCCCAAAACCCGGGCGTCGTCCGTTTTGCCTGAAAACTGGACCATACCATAACACCGACGCTGCGAACGCAGCCGTGTGGTCAGAATCTGCTAGAAAAATAGTAGCGAGGAGTTATGGCAGCCTGAACCCAGGCAGTGCCCACGATGGTTAATACTGCCGAACAGGGCCATGCAACACGCAACAGGGACCCTAGGCAGCGCATGACGACGCAGGCACGACAGTACGCGCTGGAGGCATGCAGACAGCGACTGCGATGGCAGTGACTGCTGGCAGCGCGACCGCCGAGGAGGCCTATCAATGGAGCTCAACACGTCGCCAAAGAGAGGAGGCTCCAGCGAACTGCGAGACGACCTCAGCGTGCGTCGGCTCCACCGGACGACACTCCATGAGCGTCGAGTCTCGCCGTCAGTCATCTGCACGCCGATGTACACAAGCCTAGAGGACACAACAGAGCAGAATGAGTGCAAAAACCAACATGTTATTTTTTGTAAGTGGTTTGCGAAGAGTTTGCATGGGGGATCCAAGACTCTCCAACGTTGAAGGGGAACATGTTGGGCCCACTACCCTGGGGCCCAGCAAGTGCCCGTGCAAAAACAAACCCTGAAACCCTGGTTTGTCTATTTTTTGTAACTCAAATGAGGGCATAAAGTTGAACAAAGTGTCAAAAAGAAAAAAGGGATTTTCGACTCCCGTCGGGGATTCCTATGGACGCCCGTCGGTCGGAATCCCCATCGAAGACCCTCCCCCCCCTGTTGGTGTGTGTGTCAGACACGTGGTGACCTCTAGCCTCGTTGCACACCCCACACGTCCCTGATGCAGGTGATTGAGGGAAGAGAGGCGTTGCCGTCGGCGCGTTCACCGCTGCCAATGTATGGTTATGCCCCATTATGACCTCGGTACCATGGCTGACCACATTTTGTTGTTGTGTGCATGCTTGGCACCACACCCCGATTGTTACTCATGGTGAATTGTCCTGGTACTCTGTTGTTTAGGTGAGGGTGACAAACGACAAACGAGCATAGTGGGGGGGGGGGGTTCGACCCAAAGGTGTGCGGTTTACGCGTCGAGCTTGAGCGAGCTCACTGCTCGCTCGCTCGCTTCCGCTCTTTCCTCCCCCTCTACACCTTCCACCTCAGTTCGTTGTTATTGTTGTCTGTCGCGACTAAAAACATAACCACGCATTCTGCGATCCATAGCTCACTGTGAGAGCTGTCACTCTTGACTCCTCTCCACACCTCGCTATTCTTTGGCTCCTACTGGTATTAGAGCATAGTGAGCGTGTGTAGTGAGCACTTTCTTGCAAACGCGAGATCCGGCCGTTGTGGTCCATCCCGCCACCGCATCCGCTTCCGCCACCGCTGTCGCCGCCATCATGGATGCATTCTTCTCTGTTGTGCCGGGAAAATCTTCCCAACCAGGGTGCCATGTACGGCGCCAACGCGTGGCTGGCCCTGCACAGCGCACCGCGGATCTGTCCCGCCATTTCCGCCTGCTGTGTTCTCCTACACAGTAACGCTGTAGCCACTGCCGCAGCTAGTGGCTGCGATCCCCTCAGCCACATCTCCTCTCCCCTCTTTCTTCTAGGAGTCGCCCCTTACGGCTCCCGCCACCATCACCGCCATCCACTCTCCTGTGGCTGGCGCATCCCTCCACACTCCTTCGCAGCAGCCTCAGCATCTACCTCAGGCTCGTGGCAGTAGCAGCAACGCCTTCGCCGTTCGCCATCAGCCTTGCACGCCCAGCAGCAGCTGCATCCACTTCTACGGCTGCCTCCCATTCTGTCGCCTTTCTTGTCGCATTGCTACATTAGCAGCCGTAGTAATCCTCTTTGCGGCTGCCAAAGGTGCTGGGGTGATCCTTGCTGCAACCTCCCCTTCCATTCCATCCCCAAGACGTCTCAACAGCCGGTTTGGCGATAGCGGGAGCAATAGTGCCACCAAGGGCGTTGGCGGCAGCCGTATTTACAGCAACCTACCTCTCCCTGGTGCCACTCCGGTGGCGACAACTGCCACACTGGCGCTGAACGAGTCCACGATTGCTGCCATGTTTGTGCCCTACTACGAGGACCGCAGCGTGAGCCGTCAAACGCGACATCGTCGTGGCGCTGCCGAGGGGTCTACTGCGTCAACCCACTCGTCTCGACCTCTTTGTCTTCTGGTAAGAGACACTTCACCCTTTACCTAGGACACCTCGGGGGGGAGTGAGTCTATTACGTTCGACACTGCTGCCACCGTCTTCTTCACCTGCCTCACTAGGGACGCGGGCTCTTTGTCGCTCACTATCATTAGGGTCGCCTCTGCCGTCATAGACGCAGCTGTTGCATCTGCCGCCACCTTCGTAGCCGCGGCTAGAGCGTCCCCTGCATCTGCTTCCACCGCATCGGGTCGTTCTATTGAGGCCTATACCAAGGCCACTGCCTTCATCTAACCCATTGTTGCTGGAGCTACAGACGTCTTCACACGGGTTTCTGCTGCTACGTCGACGATCGCCTCCTCCATTGCATCTACTACATTTACTACTGCACCTACAGCAACAGCCATTCGCACCTCCATCGCCGCAGCATCGTCAGCACCATTGTCAACCTCATCTTCAGCTGCTAGTGTAATGACTGTTTCCATTTCCGTGACTGCAACGCTTGTGACCTTACTGGCAGTGTTCGTCGCTGGTGCTCTTGCACTAGCGGTCCCAGAAGTGTCCACTGTTGTTGTGCTTGCTGTTGTAGCGACAACTTCTGTCCCTCGTCTCCTTGCCTTTCTTCACCCTTCTCCTCTGGCATCTACTCCTTGACTACTGCTCCTGCTTCCCATGCATGGTGCTATCTACTCCTTCCTTGTTCGGGCTGGGGTTGGGACTTGTCCTGTAGCACAATCTACATATGCGAATGACAGTTCCTATTTTCTCATGCCCACTGGGGCGGGGGAAGCTAATTCGAAATGAATTAGGGCATGCAAGCCCATGCAAAAACGAGCATGAGCTCTGTGTGTGAGTGCGATGCAAGTCGACAAGAATTTGGCTAAGTCAAGAATGCTGAATGTAAAAGAACAAGGAGAGAGTACAAATGAGCCCCTAGCGGGCTTAAGTAGGGGCGCCGGCAGGTAGCCGCACCGGGCCCCGTCACCCCCGCTGAGCCCAAATGAGTCAGCGGGGAGAACACACTATGTACACCATGATAACAAGAAACACGGTCTCCTCGAGGCACCGGAACAGCTCTTCGAGTGCCTGGGTCTCGACGACGGAGAAAATAGGAGTTGTGCCAGAAAATCTCAAAATCAACGTCCAAACATCACACACGGATTTCCAAAAATCGGAAGCGCTAGTACAACCACCGGGTCTCCTCGACGCACTGGTATAGTCCACCGGGTGCACGGGTTTCAACCCACCGAGAAAACTCTCCTAGCTCCCGACAAGCCCACAGGGTTACCGGAACGCATCGACCGTGTCTCGCCGGCGCTGTCGTATGTGCTGGAGAAGTCTCGGGACACTCCGAAGGCCTATCGTGTCGTCACGCTCTCCTCCACCATATACCCCCAACGTGGGTATATGGGTAATCCATTAGCGTCGGTCGTGACGGGTGGAAGCCACACAAACCAACACTCCCCTTAGCTGACGGTCGTCAACGCCAGAAGAAAGTGAGCCAAGGCACGGAACAATAGTGTATGGCAAGCCATAACATGCATGAGTGAACTCACAGAAACACACACACACACACACACACACACACACACACACACACACACACACACACACACACATNTGGAGAAGTCTCGGGACACTCCGAAGGCCTATCGTGTCGTCACGCTCTCCTCCACCATATACCCCCAACGTGGGTATATGGGTAATCCATTAGCGTCGGTCGTGACGGGTGGAAGCCGCACAAACCAACACTCCCCTTGGCTGACACGGTCGTCAACGCCAGAAGAAAGTGAGCCAAGGCACGGAACAATAGCGTATGGCAAGCCATAATATGCATGAGTGAACTCACAGAAACACACACACACACACATCTGCTATCCATCTAAGGTCTCGCTAGACACTGGCACAGCCCACCAAGTGTCTAGGTCTTGACCATGAGAGGAGTGATGCACATGAACACAAACCAGTGTAATGCACATCATACACATGTCATACGACAAGATGGTCTCCTCGTGACACTGGCGGTACTAGGGCCCGGGTCTCGACCGCTACGAGCAATCCAACACAATAGTATCATCATCCAAATACAGGATCATGGGAGGATCTCCTCGTAACACGGTTGCAATGCACCACGTGTCCGGGTCTCGACCAACAGCTCGCATGCACATGCCACAGACAGTATAGCCACACACCAAGACACACGATCACATGGTCTCCTCGTGACACTCGTACAATACACCAAGTGTCCGGGTCTCGACCAACAGGGTGCTACCATCTACATGTAGCTGTGCGAGCACATAGCATGAGCCACATGCGGGATGCTGTAGATGCTCACAATAGAGCATGGACCTCGCCATGCATCTCCCATGACGTCCCGTCAGGTCGAGGTCTACACAACACTCCCCTTGAGCAGATGAACCTGGCAATGATGTCCTCGATGGAGATGCTGATGTTGTAACTAAACAGATCGTGGGCGATAAGTTATGTGGTATATCCATCATGCAGAGATAGCTCCCCCTGTCACTTGCCATTTGACTCCCTCCCTCAAAGACGAACTGGTGTCTCCAGCTATGACTCCTCATGTCGCAGCTGCATCACCTGGGGTACACCAGTCCTCGCGTGATTGCCAAGGGTCCCAAGTCACAGTCTCTCCAATCTCCGCTTTGCCGCGATGCATATGTGTATGCCAGAGGAAAGGGAATGGACGAGCAGCACGCGTGCGTGGATGAAGTGGCGGAGCTGGCCTCCGATACGGGATAGCACATCTTGAGGCACAAGGATGTACTGCCAGAAGAGGAGAGCTGGAGCGACGAATCGGATCACCACTTGTGGATGAAGATGACGATGGGGCAGGTGAGTCGGGTGGATGAAGGTGCGTGACTGAGGTAGAAGAAGAAGGAGGAGCGATGATGGGGTCGACAGGAGCCAGGATGGCGGAAGCCGAAGGCACACTCACCTCTTCTGTCACCGTGTCTCCAACGAATGTCATACTCGGAGCTGGTACAAGATCCTCCCTGAGTATGGGTGTACCAGATGCTGTTGGCGGAAAAATCGTACCGATAGCAGTAATACTCCCCTCCTCTGAGAATCGCTCATGCGCGGCCATCACCTCCCGCAGTAGCATGACTACACACTCATGCAAGTCAGCGTAATCTGCCTCGGACATGTGGAGGTGGCCCATGTTTGCCTCGTGGAGGATAGACTCTACGTCACTGGATGCTGCACGTGCAGATTGCACAAATTGTGAGTACAGCTCCATCTGCATCTCTGCTAGTGAGGACGATGGAACTGGGGGTCAACCAAGCTTGCAATGTGCGGAGACGCTGGAACATCGGATGCACCTACATCTGTCGCATCCACATCACAGCTCATGTCTATCATGCGAGGAGTGAGCAGTCGCATGCCAAGAGGGAATGAGAAGGAGGAGTCGTTAGAGTCCGTGGAGCATGTAGAAATGTCGTCCGGACAGGTACTGCCACTCTCAACGTCGATGTGATCAGTAGGGTCACCAACAAGTGAAAACGAGGGGGCATAACTCAGCTCCTGTTGAAGATGTGACTCCATCCGAGTGTACGGATCTGCTCCAGTGTCCTTCACTGCCGCCGTAGTGGACACAGGTGTGCAGGAATCTGGCTCGACAATGCCCGTCAAGGCAACGAACAAGCATAGCTGGCGCTCACGCACTTTCTCGCCAAGAAGGCTGGTCGCTGCCACCTGCTCGACGATAGAGTGAGGACCACCATCTGACTCCGTCATGTATGTCGCTACTCCGTCGTGTGTAGGGGAACCTGGACACTCAGGGAACATGGGTGACTCCTCACGCTGAAGCTGGTCCTCAAATAGCGCAGATGACACGGTGAAGCCTGCTGAGTCTGCTACAGTACGTGTCCCAATAACACCTCTCAAGACTGCTGCTCTCAAGAATGCCTAAACCTCCAAAAGACAAACCAGCCGACTCTGCTCATGCACTGCGACTACTCTCGTACTGGTGTGAATCTCGTGCACCAATGCCCCTAGAGATCCGTGTGGGGAATCCCGATCCGCACAATACTCCTGTGCCACCGCCAGGCCGCCACCGGTCGGAGTCGCAAGAGGCACCACCCAAGCACGCGGCACCTGCACTCCCGATGCAACCTGCTGCTATAGAACGTCCAGCTCCTGCCCCGGCGTAGATGTCGAACTTGATGACATACATGTCTCAAGTCCTGCAACCTCCGCCGGACTGGTGTGAGCCGGCTGCACACACTCTCCCAAAAGTCCGGTAGACGCATCCCGATCCATACGGGACTCCTCTACCGTCACTGGGCCTCCACCGGTCGGAGCCGCGAAAAGCACCATCCAAGGACACCGTGTCTGCGCTCCTCCTGATGTAACCCGCTGCTGCAAGAGATCTGGATCTAGACCGGGCGTGGAAGTCGAGCTCAATGACACGGAACTCACCACCATGAACGCCATGTGGACATCGGACTCCACGCCATGTGCTGTCAGCGTATCATCTGAGTCTGCCTGAGCTAACGCTTGGGCACCATCGTCTGGCGCGAGTGCTGATCCTGTCGCTACGGTCACATGAGGCAATGCGCGGTGACCACATTCCCCCTTGACAGGTACAGCAACGGAGGCCGAGGAGGTGGAGGATGTATCAAAACCGGCACGAGCACGGCGTGAAGAGCGCTAACGCCGGCGTTGCGCGATCACTCGACTGGAACGACTACATGAAGACATGTCATCGCAAGGTGTCGTTATGGTCGCAGCAGAGTGGAGGATCGAAAGGATGGTGGCAGCCTGTGGCTCGCAGGCAGGTGGAGCTAAAGGTACACCATCGTTTGAGGAAGGAGGAGAGGATGGAGGAGATGTGATTGAAGAGGCCGTCGACAAACGAGTAGCAGAAGCATGCTCAATGACGATGAGGTCACAAAGCTGCTGCACCGTCTGCTGCAAGCCGTGGATCTCGGCAAACATACTCGCCAGAGGTCTAGCTAGGGGATCAACCAACGCCGGCAGATCCGAATGCTGTGGAGGATGCAGGCTCGGACGAGGCTGTACCCAAGGTGGATGCCAGCCGGGAGGGCGCATCCAACAGCGACGCCAACCATGACGTCCATCACCACAGTAGTAACAGGCAAACGTGCAGGGCGTCTGCTCAGATGTTCGCGCACTCATCTCGTGCACTGGACGATGGATAGGTACCGAAGGCACCTTCTCCCGGCGGTCAACACCAAGCCACAGGAGAGAATGAGGCCGGTAGGTAGTGTCACTCCTGGAGGTCACGGCATCTGGGTCAGTAAACGTGACCAGACGGGACGAGCTGCACTACCACAGCACGCTCGGAGACTAGAATCTGACTAACTATGGCCACTAATGTGCTGCCACTAATTGAGCAAAGACTGCTCCAAGACGAGAAGGGGTGGCGGCTCTAGATGTGGCTGCTTTTCCAAGTGGTAGACAACCCAGCCCTCAGAGATGGAAAGACTCAAATCTGCCATCGATCCTATGAAGTGAAGTACGCGCACCAATCCACGGGCCCCAGAAAGACGCCGGTCTAGGACGCGTCTAAAAAAAGAAGTCGCTGCCGACGACAGTGCATTGTCGGCTGAGAAGGCGAAACTGCAAGCGGTGGCACGACCGTCGTACTATGTAGTCGTCGACACTCCACCGCCACCGCTGTTGTTGCTGTAGAAGCTATCATCCTTGCTATCATGGCTACAAGTACAAGTGTTGCAGCCGTTGCTAGACTGGTTGCGGCTATGGTTTTCGGCGGCAGGGATTGAAAGATTTTTTTTTGTTGTTATTCTCTCTGCTTGCCTTCACCTCTCACTGCTCCCTTTTGTTTTCCCTTTTTTTGTTTTGCCCTCACCCTCCAGCCCCTTTTTTTCTAGTTCTCCCCTCGGCTTGCCTTAAGCCCTCACCTTCTTTTTTTTTGTTTTTTTGTTTTTCTTTCTTTTTCCACTTGTTTTCAGGCGTACTCCTTTTCGTATTTTTGCTACTCCCCCCCCTTTTCTCGATTGCCCCTAAGGTGGGTGAACGGAGAAAATAAGGAGGAGGCCGGGTGTCTAGCTTGTCCGGCCCTCCCTCCCGTGCACGCTCGCTCGCTCACTCACTAAGCGAGCGAGTGAGTGAGTGGGTATGGGGGGGAGGAGGGAGCGAGGGGGGGGGTCCTGTCCGCCCCTCTGGCCCGGACCCTCCCGTCGGTCAGCCGACGGGGCCGATGGGGCCGAGGGGGCCCACGGGGCCGACGGAATCCCTCCGAAGGACCCATCGGAGGGGCTCGGCCCCCTTGAGAAGGGGAGGGGGGGAGGTGCGAACGGGGCCGATAGGCCCCCGTGGAGGGCCCCCCCTCAGAGGAGGGTTGCGAGGCCCTCCTCGTAGTGGCAGCAGCAGCTATAGTGGCAGGTGCAGCTGCTGCGGTTGTTGNTCGCTCGCTCACTCACTAAGCGAGCGAGTGAGTGAGTGGGTATGGGGGGGAGGAGGGAGCGAGGGGGGGGGTCCTGTCCGCCCCTCTGGCCCGGACCCTCCCGTCGGTCAGCCGACGGGGCCGATGGGGCCGAGGGGGTCCACGGGGCCGACGGACTCCCTCCAAAGGGCCCATCGGAGGGGCTCGGCCCCCTTGAGAAGGGGAGGGGGGGAGGTGCGAACGGGGCCGATAGACCCCCATGGAGGGCCCCCCCTCAGAGGAGGGCTGCGAGGCCCTCCTCGCAGCGGCAGCAGCAGCTATAGTGGCAGGTGCAGCTGCTGCGGTTGTTGCTGTTGCTGCTGCGTCTACTACTGCTGCTGCTTCTGTTGTTGCTGCTACTTTTGATGCTGTTGCTACTCTGCGCGGCAACTGCTGCTGTTGCTTGCTGCTGCCACCGCGACTATTGTTGCTGCTTGTTGATGCCGCCGCTGCTGCTTGTTATTGTCACCGCTGCTGCTGCTTGTGCACGCTATTGCTGTTGCCGTCGTTACTACATGCTGTTGCTGCTGCCGCCGCTACTGCAGTGGCTGCTGCCTCTGCTGCTATATGCTACTGCTGCTAACGTTGCTACTGCAGCGGCTGATGTGCTGTGTAGCTGCTTTTGTTACTGTCACCTCTGCTGTTGCTGCACGCTACTGTTGGTGCTGCCGTCGTTGCTACACGCTGCTGCTGCCGCCGCTACTACAGTGGCTGCTGTTGTTGTTCCTTTTGCTATTGCCGTCGTAGTCGCTAGTGCTGCTGTGCGCTACTCACCGCCCCTATGGCATTCACGTGCAGTCGCTTCACGCTCCCTCACGTTGCTGCCGGCGTGGTGATATGTGGCACATTCTCTTCACGTTCCGCCCGCTGCAACTACTTCTATTGCTCACACGCCCCCTTGTGCTCAGATACCAAATTGGAAATAAACTAGGTCATGCAAGCCCATGCAAAAATGAGCATGAGTTCTGTGTGTGAGTGCGATGCAAGACGACAAGAATTTGGCTAAGTCTGGAACGTTGAGTATAAAAGAACAAGGAGAGAGTAAAAATGAGCCCCTAGCGGGCTTAAGTAGGGGTGCCGGCAGCTAGCCGCACCGGGCCCCGTCACCCCCGCTGAGCCCAAACGAGTCAGCGAGGAGAACACACTACGTACACCATGATAACAAGAAACATGGTCTCCTCGAGGCACCGGAACAACTCTCCCATTGCCTGGGTCTCGACCACCGAGAGAATAGGAGCAGTGCCAAAAAATCTCAAAATCAACGTCCAGACATCAGAGATGGCTTTCCAACCATTGAAAGTGCTAGTACAGCCACCGAGTCTCCTTATCGCACCGGTATAGTCCACCGGGTGTGCGGGTCTCAACCCATCAAGAAAACTCAGTACCGTGGTACACATTTCAGTACCATGGTAACATGTTTGGTTTTTACATTGGTATACCGTGTACCACGGTAATTGTATAATACCGTGGTGTTTTACCAATACCATAGGTAACACGGTGCCGGTACCGGTATCGGTAATGAGCTGCCACAAAATCATGATACCTTGGCATTTGTACCGTGGTAGATTGGTATTGCGGTACTTGAGTACCGCGGTACTAAATACCACGGTATTGCAACCCTGTGGCTACCAAAATGCATCGACTGCGTCTT
Source organism: Penium margaritaceum (assembly GCA_023375785.1). Taxonomy (NCBI): domain Eukaryota; kingdom Viridiplantae; phylum Streptophyta; class Zygnematophyceae; order Desmidiales; family Peniaceae; genus Penium; species Penium margaritaceum. The sequence goes on along the minus strand of SZWC01007565.1, from coordinate 98,300 downwards.
GCCGGCGCTGTCGTACGTGCTTGAGAAGTCTCGGGACACTCCGAAGGCCTATCGTGTCGTCACGCTCTCCTCCACCATATACCCCCTATGTGGGTATATGGGTAATCCATCAGTGTGGGGCGTGACGGGTGGGAGCCACACAAACCAACAAAACTCTGCCGAAAAGTTTCGGCAAAGCCCCTCGTTCGTCACCGTGCCTGGTGACAACGAGTCCGTTCTAGCAGACGTGTAGCGGCAGCTTAACCACACGCTTGAGCACATTGTGAAGCTGAGGATCGCCTTGAGCTCGCCGATGACAACCGCGCTACCTTTGCTAATGAGGTTACCACCCTTGTCCTCAAGTGCTTACCCACTGCGTCTGCATTGCCGCCGTTGGCTCCATTGCTAACACCAACTTTGGTGCCTCTTCTAATCCCTCTGCTGCCGGCAATCCCTCCTCTCCTCACCCTACTGGCAGGCCTGCTCCTGCCCCACGCCGGCATGATTTCTACTTGCAACCACCTGTTCTCTCCCCAGTGATTTCCTTTTCCTCTTAGGAAGTCCGGTTCAGCGCTTGGGCTCAGTGCAAGCGTCTTTGGGAATACTTCTTTCCCCCTGACCCTGCTGTCAACCCGCCTTTTGTCCCTGCTTCTGCTAAATTTGCTCAGGCCGTTCGTACCCTAATCCCCGCTGTTCCTAAGCATCTTGTGGACAACGTTGGAACACTCGACACCGATCCTGCTACTGGTCGTGATGCTGACCCCGTCGGTGCCTACACCATGCTCTGTCGTCACACCACCATCACCGGTGAGGCTGTACAGAGTGCTCTTAATGTGTTGTTTGACACGGTGCTGATGCGTGCTGACAAGACCGCTGATGCCTACTGGGCTTGCGGTCTCAAGCTCCTTTGCGAGCTCGGTGATGCTGACCCTGAGTAGCTATCCGCTGTCCTCACTTTGGTCAACGAGCTTATCCCATACCTCTTCGACCTCTTTTTGCGACGTCAAAGCAGATGAGCTACAGCGTCTTGCCTCTCAACCTGTCCCTGCAAAGTCCCCTCCAGACGTCGGTGCGCTTTGGGACTTCACCGCCGAGCGCCTTGTAGTATGGTGTACCAGTCTCCAGAACAAACGGCTTCACCGCTCTCCCGCCACAGGCGTTGCAGCATTGACGACCTCTTCGTCCCCTGCCACAGCCTTCTCTTCCTCCACTTCTACCTCTTCATCCACAAGCTCCATAGCCATTGCTCTTGCCTCTCAGGGCCGTGGCTGGGGCCGTGGCTGGGGCCGTGGCCGCGGTCGTGGCAAAGCCAAGGGCGGCGGCCAAGAGAAGGCGCCTACTTCTCCTTCTTACGTCCTCGCTACTGTGGTCTGCTGGAACTGCGGGTCTTCTGACCACTCTGCAAATTCTTGCACTGCTCCTCCGGATGACCTTCGCCTTACTCCCGCCATGCATGCTCACTGGGCACGCACGACTGGCACCGCTGCCGCAACTGTATCTTCTTCCAGCGTGGCGTCATCCTCCTCGGCACTGTCCCACTCCTCTTCCCAGGCCTACTTCAGCTCGAGCGTTCCTCCTTGTCCACCCCCACACCCATACCCTTGGGGTTGGCCACCTCTTTATGGCGCTCCATCCTACACGGCTCCCCCCTCGTCAGCCTACACCGTCCCTTCTTGGTTCTCTCCTTTCTCTGGTACTTCGACCCCGGCTTCTACAACATCTGTCGTCGATGACGGCGAGCGTACGTTGGAGCAGTCCCTTCTTCAGCTCCTTTGTCTTCGCGATCAGGGAGGTGAGGGTGTTGCTTCTTTGGCCAGTGGTCCCACATGTCAGATTGATTCCACTCTTCGTGGCCACCCCCCCGGTCATGTGCATGGTTCGTTGTCTCCCGCCCTTCCTTGGATTGAGCATTGGCAGTCCGTCGTTCTCCCGTGGTGTCTTGCTGTCCGTGCCTTGTCTCCCCAGTCTATTTCCCCTGTTGGCACTGTGGCGACGTGTGGTGCCATTCCCCCGGTTTGTGCGTCAGGCAGTTTATGGATCCTTAATTTAGGGGCCACCCACCACATGACATCTGTTCATTCTTCTTTTGTCTCCATTGGCCCCGCTAGCGATGTCCGCTTTGTGCGTACTGGATCTAACTAGTTGCTACCTTTTCAGGGTGTTGGCGTCGTTCGCTTCATTGGTTCTTGTGGTCCGGTGTACCCTCCAGAAGTTCTGTATGTCCCTTTGCTGGAGCTCAGCCTGCTGTCGGTCCCATCCCTTGACGATCAGCAAATGGACTTCTCTGCTAGTAATGGTGTCGGCACTGTGCGTCTGCGTCCCTCTGGTCGCATTGTTCTCCGTGGTTTCAAGTGTGAGAAGTTGTACCATGTGTCCCTCTTCTCCTTGCCTCCACTGGTTCTGCCCTCGTTCATGTGGCCCCCTTGCTCTCGCCTGATCTTGTTTGTCTGTTGCATTGACGTCTCGCGCACGTGCACACTGATGCCATCTCTGGCATGCTTCGCCTACAGCCTGCCTTGGGTCTGTCGCCCTCCACTTTCCCTACCCCTGTCCTGCTGATTGCCTTGACTGTGCCCAGGGAAAGATGCATCGCTCTCCTTTTGCTGACTCTGAGTCCCAGTCTAGTCACCCTCTAGACCGGGTGCATGCTGATGTCATGGGTCCCCTGCCCCATGATCTTCTTGGTGACGTCGGTCGTTATGTCTTGTGCCTCACTGACGATTTTTCTCGCTTTCGCTGGGTCTTCGCCCTTCGGCACAAGAGTGATGTCTGTCCCACGAGTGAAACTTGGCTAGCTCAGGCCAAGCGCGCTTGTCAGCGCTCGTTGTGTGTCTTTTGTAGTGACTGCGGCAGTGAGTTTCTTGGTCCCACTGTCCGTCTTCTCGCATCCAAAGGGGTGTGTCTAGAGACCTCCGCTCCCTACACACCCGAATAGAACGGTGTCTCCGAGCGTTGGAACCGTACTCTTGCCGATGGTGTCTGCACCCTCCTATTTGAGTCTGGCCCTTCCTCCACTCTTTGCCTTTGAGGCTATGTGTTGCATGACTTGAGTTTGGAACCAAGTCCCTCATGGGCCCCTCCCTCGTCCCGTCACCCTTGTCGAACGCTGGTCTTGCACTCATGCAGACCTGTGACTTGCCCGTGTTTGGGGTTGCATTGCCTCTGTCTGGTTGCCTGAGGACTTGTGCAACGCTAAACTCTCCCCGTGTGGCCGTCTGTGTCTTTTCTTGGGTGTCTCCTCCCAGTCAAAGGCTTGGCACTTCTGGGACCTTGTCTGCCAGCGCGTCGTTGAGTCACGTGATGCATTGTTCTTTGAGTCCATCTTCCTTCGTTACCTCTGTCGGCTTTCGTTGGCTGCCTCTCTTCTTCCGCTCTCTTGGCTGGGGGGGGAAGTCGGTCCTATCCCTCCTGCAGTCCCTTCTGCTTCAGCATCACCTCCCGCATCTTCCTCGCTTGATTCGTCAGGCCTGCTGCCTATACCTTCCTTGCCTACCTCCTTGTCTGCCGGCTCGCGAGGCACGCCATCCTCTCCGGCCGCGTCCTCTTCCCCCCCTACATCGTCAGTCACCTCACCATCCACACAGCCTGTCGTCCCTCATGTGACAGAACCCTCAAGGACAGGTTCCCCTGAGAACGCTCGTCCTGTGTCCACTGAACCCACTCGTCCTGTCCCCACTGGAATCGCTCGTCCTGGGTCCACTGAACCCATTCGTCTTGTGTCCACCAAGCCCACTTGCCTTGCTCCGGCCTCACCCTTCGTCTACGGTGGACGCCTGTGTGCGCTCCCACAACGCACCTCTAGTGTCTTTGCTCTGTCTAACCGCCCATCCCAGTCCCAAAGAGCTCAGTCCCTCGTTGTGCCGATGGGCATGGATGCTCTAGGCCTTGCCACTGGTGTTGTCCATCCTAGTTTTGCTCTCGGATATGCATTGCTTGTCTCCGGGCATGCCCACGCAATCGCTGCTACCGCCACTAATGCCATCGCAGAGTGTCAGACAGCCATTGGCTCAGCATCGCTCCCTCACGAGCCTGCCACAGCTCGTCAAGCACGCGTAGCTCCTGATGCATAGCAATTGGAAGCCGCGATGCGCGATGAGTTGAAGGCCCTCGACAACCATGCCGTGTACGAGCTGGTTGACCTCCCTCCAGGACGCAAAGCCATCGATGCACGCTGGGTCTTTAAGCGGAAGTACAAGCCTGATGGGACCTTTGACAAGTACAAGGCTCGTCTCACAATGAAAGGATTCTCCCAAGTCCCAGGTGTGGACTTCGATGAGACATTTGCGTCGGTTGGCCGCTACACCACAGCTCGCGCCTTGCTGATTCTCGTCGCTCAGCACGACTAGGAGCTTGAGCACATGGACGTCAACAACGTCTTCCTCCATGGACAGTTAGACAAGGAGATCTACATGGTCCAGCACCTTGGGTTCTCTGATGGGACCGACAAGGTCTGGCGACTGCGGAAGGCTCTTTACGGCCTAAAGCAGTCGTCCCGATGTTGGAACCAAAAAATCACGTCTACACTGGAGAAGGGTGGCGACCAACGAAGTACCGTTGATCCTTCTCTCTTTGTTACCCCTCCGTCGGCTCCCTTTTTTGTGGTTCTTGTGTATGTTGATGACTTACTCATCGCGTCACCCAGTCATGAGGTTGTGAAGACGGTTAAGGCACTCCTTCAATCGACTTATAAGATGAAGGACTTGGGACCAGCTCATGTCTTTCTAGGCATGGAACCGGAGCGCGACCGCTCCTGACGCGTACTCCACCTTCACTAGGCTGCCTACGTTTGTAGCCTGGGGAAGCGGCTTGCCTCCCTCCTCGAGGAAGTGCCCACAGCTTCCACGCCCATGACACAAGCTGGACAGCAATTGCTGAAGACACTAGACGTGTCAAAGCGGGGGGAGGCGGTCGATATCACGGATTATCTTCATGTGATAGGCTCTCTTATGTACGTGGCTACTACAACCAGGGCGGACGTTGCCTTCGTTGTAAACTTCCTGGCATAGATCTCATAGTGCCCGAGAGCACGACACTTGGAGGTTGCATTTCGTGTCATCAGATACGCTCTCTCCCCAGCCCGTATAGGCCTGTGCTATCGGGCACAACCATCCGTTGTGGTCGATGGCAATACGGACAGTGACTGGGCACATGACACTGACGCTCGTAGCCGCACTCATTACATCTTCCTGGTGGGGGGGACAGCTGTGTCATGGAAGAGCGGCAAATAGGGCTGCGTTGCTCAAAGCCCGAGCGAGGCTGAGTATGTTGCACTTGGTGCTGGCACGTGTGAGAGAATTTGGTTGTGTCGTCTCCTGCAACAGTTACGTGTCCCTATCCGTTGTATTACTCTTCGCTATGACAATCAAAGCACAAAGGCTATTGCAGAGCATGATGGCATGCACCACACTCGCAGTAAGCACATGAACATTGAGCATCATTTTGTTTGTGAGAGAGTGGCTGCAGGTGATTTCCAGGTCGTCTGGATGGACACTCAATAGCTGAGAGCTGACTTCCTCACGAAGGCGCTCAGCAGTAACTTCTTCAAGGCTGCGGTCCATGCCGTTGGCTTGTTGTGTCGTGATGCACCCGGTTGAGTCCTCATTTTCATGCTGACGTGCATTTTGCCATGCTAGTCACATGTCGTGATACTCATGTGTGTGTGTGTCGGCTGTGGGTCATGGGAGGTTTTGACTTATGGCACATGTAGCAGGCGAGTATGGATATCTCATATTCTATAACCAAGTGATGGACCGAGGTGCCATGAGGCAATTGATAAGTAGATTGATAACCTATTTAGGCATCAATTGTACTGCGCAAATACAAGATCAATTGAAGACCCACAGCTTATTAGTTTTTACTGACTTGTTTTTTACTGACAATGAATGCTTTATAAGTAATCCATGGCCTATTCCAGATAAAGTAAACTTATGGAATACATAATCTGGTTTAAATACTGAGACAGTATTTATAAAATTAGAAGGCGAGAGTGTAGATGAAGCTTTATTCAATGCATCAGCCCTGTTATTGGAAAAAGGTTGGGCCGATTGGTTCCTTTTAGTTTCCATCCGAGTAGTATGGAGCATGACGCAAAATGGCTAAGTTCAGAGGATTCTGTAGACTATTCTTATAAATTAGGCAAATATTTAGATGAAGTCATAAAAGGGGTATACGTACAAGCTAAAATGAGCTTAAATAAACAAATATGACGAAGATCCAGTTGAACGTGTGTTACCAACAATATGTAGATCTTTTTATGATTATGTATCTACAACTTTTCCTAGTGTTGGTTTGTGTGTCACAGACACGTGGTGACCTCTGGCCTCGATGCACACCCCACACGTCACTGATGGAGGTGACTAAGAGAAGAGAGGCATTGATGTTGGCGCATTCACTGCTGCCTAGATATGGCTGTGCACCATTTTGACCTCAGTACCACAGCTGACCACATTTTGTTGTTGTGTGCATGCTTGGTACCACACCCGGGTTGTTACTCATGGTGAATTGTCCTGGTACTCTGTTGTTTAGGTGAGGATGACAAACGAGATAGCATAGTAGGAGGGGGTCGACCCACGGGTGTATGTTTTGCACGACGAGCTTGAGCGAGTTCGCTGCTCGCTCGCTCGCTTCCGCTCTTTCCTCCCCCTCTACACCTTTCACCTCTGTTCGTTGTTACTGTCGTCCGTCGCGACTAAAAACCTAACCACACATTCTACGATCCATGGCTCTCTATGAGAGTTGTCACTCTTGACTCCTCCTCTCCACACCTCACTATTCTTTGGCTCCTAAACCCCCCCCACTTTCCACCGCTTCCCGGAAGCCCACCGGCCGCCGGTTCCACCTCAGCCCTTTATCGCGGGTGGGTGGGCTGGTGGACTGCGAGAGGCAGGGGGAGGGGGCGGCAGTTGATGAAGTGCCGACCGACGGATGTCGGCTGGCAATCCCCCCCCTCACCACCCCTCGATGCTATTGCGGCCCTCCATCGCGAGGGTCACGATGGAGGGCCACATTCTAGCAAGGCATGCCCGATTTCACCATTCTTAAGCAGCGACATGTGTCGTTGTTTGAGCATGGTGAAAACGAGGGGCGGATTAGGCTTTTTTTTTCCGGACAGAGGCGGGTTAGGCTTATTGTTTTGGCAAAGGGGCGAATGAGGCTTATTGTTCTGGCGGAAGGGCGGATGAGGCTTATTGTTCTGGCGAAGTTGCGGATGGGGCTTATCGTTCCGACGGAGGGACGAATGGGGCTTATTGTTCCGACGGAGGGGTATATGAGGGTCAAGGGTGACAAAACAAGGGGTAATCGTCATTTTCAGTGTAAACATGATGCCAATCGTTTTCCACCAAGTTCAAAAACATTATTCCATATCCACTTAAACGCCATGCCCGATCGGCCACGCAAGTGTTATGCCGAACAAATCGTTGATGGTCAACATGTATGAATTGCAAGGCAGAACACAGTTTGATAACTTGAGAAACTTGAGCAATTTGGCATCAGTTATAATTGTACTTTGATGCCAAATGTTGAAACGAGCAAACACATATACAACTCTCAAAGTACGAATGAGACGTATTCGTTTTGTCGGGTCCATCGTCAAGCAATGCGATGGAGTCGTGTCATGAGTAGATGGATCGAGAAGCTCCGCCAAGGAATCGGGGGGCTTCAAAGATCTACAGCGAAGATGCAAGATGCATCTTTCTAAATCTCAACAAAACTCGGTGGTTTTGAACACTTGATTTACCTGAGTTTGTGGTTTGCCAAACTGAGGACGAATTTGTAGCCAGTGGCAAACACGTCGTCGGTGCGATGTCGGTTGGCTACTTGCTTCATCACCACTTGTGTCTTCACAAGCGTCTTTTGTGTTCTGTCCCAGATGGTAGAGAAATCATGGCGTTGGATGGCGACCGCTGAAATATTCCTCTCGCTGTGAAGGCCGGCTGGTGCGGTGGGAAGTGTGCAATACACCACTTCGAACACAATTTCACCCGTTATGGTAGATGTCCTCGACTTATACGTGATTTCTGTTGGTTTTTGCGCATCCTCATTGTGCTCTGTTGTGTCCTCCCGGCTTGTGTACACCGGCGTGCAGATGACTGACGGCGAGATTCGACGCTGCTGGAATGTCCTCCGCTGAAGCCTACTCGCAGTTCGCTGGAGCCTCCTCTCCACAGCGACGTTCTCAGCTCCATCGGCAGGCCTCCTCGGCGGTTGGTCCGCCGGTCACTGCCACCGCAGATGTTGTCTGCATGCGTCAGGTGTTGAATCTGATTGTATCGTTGCGTGTGCAGTGCCATGCTCTGCCTAGGGTCCGTGTCTTGTGTTGCGTGGCAGTGTTTGGCATCATGGACCATCGTAGGCACTGCCTTGGTTCAGGCAGCCATAACTCTTTGCTGCTGTTTTCTAGCTGATTTTGACCGCACGACTGCGTTTGAAGCGTTGGTGTTTTGGTATGGTCCAATTTTCAGACAAAACGGACGACTGCCGAGTTTTGGGCTGTCGGCCGTCTGGCAGGACTCACCAAGAAAACCCTGCCTGCCAGAAAATAGGTCTAGGACTATTTTGTGATTGGCTGGTTAGCTGAGTAACAAGCTTTACAGAGCTGGGGAGAGCTAGAACTTGGAGGGATCTCCCATTGTTGCTTATTCTTCATTCCTAATCAGTCACTTTCAGTTTTCAGCTACTTTCTGGCGCTAACAGTGGCGCACACGCTTCTGAGTAACAAGCCCAGAGCTTCCAGACTTAGACTCTAGAGCAGCAGACTGAGGGGGCAGCAGCTTTGAGCAACGAACGTGGACGCGTGCACGCTGCATCAACAACGCTGCTGCCCCAACCTGCTGCCTAGTTTTTCCTTTTCGGTGGTCAGGGGTTCGGCTACACAATCCCTAATGTGTGGCTTGCATAATCTTTGAAGAATTTGTTCGAGCGTCTGATTGGTCCGCTCGGTTTGGCTGTCAATTTGAGGGTGGAACGCCGTGGAAAGCTGGATTCTAGTGTCCTAGCAAATAATCAATTTGCGCCAGGAACGGCTCATAAACCAACGGCCTATGTTGCTTGTGATGGTTCTTAGCACGTCGTGTAGCCATAAGATGTCTAAAAACAGTTGTGCTCTGCTTTCCGCGGTGACGGTGGTCATCGTCAAGATAAAGTGGGACATTTTAGAAAACCTGTCAACGACCACGAGGATTGCTTCATATCTTTCGGGTGTGACCGGTAGTCCAGTGACGAAGTCCATAGACATGTTGGTCCACAATTTCTTTGGAATGGGGATCGGCTGTAGAAGTTATGGTGGTCGTTTGTGACGAGATTCTTGTCACTGACACGTGTCACATGATTTGCAGAATTGGGCCACGTCGGTTTGCATTTTGTCCCACCAGTATTCCTTTTCCAGATTCTTTAGCGTCTTGTCCTCTCCAATCTTTTTGCCTGGACCAGTGTTGTGCCACTCCTCAATCAAGCATGCGGTGAAGTTTGTCGTTCGCAGGTACGACCACCTGGTGAGTGAATCGCCGTCGCCAATAGGGTGCGGCATGCCTGAACTTGTCCTTGTCCTATATCTCATGCTGGTCGTAGCCATGTGTGAAAAATTTCTCAATGTACTGATCTCACTGAAGTTGGAGTGTTGCTGCTTGAGCTATTAAGTCTGGTCGGCGGCTGAGCGCATCTGCAGTGTTGGTTTTGTCCGGCTGGTATTCGAAGTCGTAGTCGAACCCGGATTTGAGAAATTCCATCGATCG
>SZWC01007565.1:43485-77312 GCA_023375785.1 Penium margaritaceum | reverse complement strand
TACTCATACCCCACGGGAGTTACCTGCTGGAACTGTGGGGCCTCAGGGGATTCTTGCTCCCAAGTGCCTCACACCCCACGATGATGTTCATCTTGCATGTGCCATACTAGCCCATTTGGCCCGTACGGGTGTCACCTCCTCTCTCATTGTACCCTTCAACACCACCGTCACATCTCCATCCTCTTCATCCTATACTTTGACTTCCTTCCTGGACCACAGCTCCACATCTCCATATTTAGGTACCATCCCAACCTAGGACTGGGTTCCGCCTCCCATGGGACCCACTTACTATGGATCACCCTCTCCATTCTACATGCCACACACCTGGTTTTGGGTTGGTGTCAGCTTTCTGGAGTCACATCCCAGTAAACGCCTGCTTGACACTCGTTGTGCTGAGGAGTTTTCCCTTGAGAAGCGCCTCACCAAACTCCTCCATATCTATGATCAGGGAGGTTAAGGTGTGATGGGCATGTCTCTTTCCCTCGTCTATGAGTCGGATGGAGTCCTTTGTGGTGGGTCGTCGGGGGAAAAGGGGGTGGGTTCAAGGGTAGTTGTATGATGACTGTCCCTGGATTGATGACTGAGATGCTCATACAATCCATCATTTTCTTAGGATTCCCATCTCCTCTTACTCTCCCCAGTGTGGCGCAGTCGCCATTTTTTATAATTGATTCAGTGGTCACACACCACATGACCACTTATCGTTCATCCTTCACCTCACATGGTCCTGTTGGCTCGGTCCGCTTTGTGCGCACCGGCTCAGGTATCCTTGCTCAAGGTGTGGGTGTTGTATGTTTTACGGGGCCGAGTGAGGACCGCTTCTTCTCTGAAGTCATATACGTTCTTGAATTTGAGGCCAGCCTACTATCTGTGACCACCCTGGATGACCAAGGCATGGAATTTGCATTCAGCCATGGTGTTGGCACAGTTTCCATGCATTCCTCTAGCATAGTTGTGCTTAATACACTTTGTTGTAGCCCCCCCTTTTTTTTCCCTATCACTCTCCCATGAATTTCCACTATCTCCGTCCTTGTCCATGTTTCATCCTTTGTCGCCAGATCACACCTACCTGCTACACCGTCATCTCCACCGCATTCACAATGCTACCATTGCTTGCATGCTCCACACTTCAACTGCAACTGGTCCAGACACCGGTACTTTTCCCACTCCTTGTTTCATGGACTCCTTTGATTGTGCCCAAGGAAAAAACGTGCAGCTCTCCCTTCAACACCGCCAACCTTGTGACCTTCCATCCCCTTGATCTAGTGCATGCTAATGTCATTGGACCCCGTCGACATGACATTCTTGGGGGCTTAGGTTGCTAGGTCTTATGCATCACTGACGATTTCTCTCATTACCGTTGGATGTTTCCTCTTTGACACAAAAGCAATGTGAGTGATGTTCTTGATTCGTGGTTATCTTAAGATGAACGTGCCTGTGGTTTCCAGCTTCATGTATTTTGGTTTTGCCGTGGTGGTGATTTCTTTTGACCCACCTCTTCTTTTCTCGAGTCCCAAAGTGTCTGCATGGAACCTTCTGTCCCTTGTACAACCCAAAAAAGCAGCGCCTCTCAATGCTAGAACTGCACCCTTGTCGACAGGGTGATTTCTCACCTGTCTCTGTCCAGTCAGTCACCTCTCCTTGTGTTGGAAGCAATGTCCTACATGACTTGGACTTGGAGCTGTGTTCCCCATGGTCAACTCCCTCGTCATGTCATGCCCTTTGAATGGGGAACAAGTTTTCTTACTTGTGGCTCTGTCCTTGTCTTCTGGATGCCCGATGACCATCAGAAGAGCAAACTTGTCCCTCGGGGTGGCCTTCGCATTTTTCTTGGTGTCTCCTTCTTCTCCAGGGCGTGGCGCTCCTGGGATCCCACCCAGCGCTGCGTCATTGAATCATGTGATGCTCTTTTATTGTAGGATGTGTTTGAATGTGTTCTATCTTGTCTATTGTCTCTGGCTTCTCTTGCCTTGATCTCTTGGCTTGGGAGAGGTTCATTGTTGCCTGCTTCATCCTCTATGTGTCTGATCTATTGCATCCTCAGCTAGGTTTCCGGTGGCCGGTCCTGTCCTGAGTCAGTCGCCACTGTCCTGGATTCAAGCTCTCTTTACTCGATCTCTCCAACCGCATCCTCCTGTTCTTCACCCATGCCTCCGGCCTCTCCTTCCTTGCCTGCTGCCTCCTCTCAGTCTTCTCCATAGAGCCCTATGCACACCCCTCTCTCCTGTACCACCTGATCCCTCCATCTCTCAGGCTCTTCGTAAGCCCTCTTCCTCCACCTCATTGCCAGCGATATCCTCTGTAGTATTTCCTGCCACATCCTCCACATGCCTTATACATCCCTACGTGTGGGAGACAGATGAATTAGGTACGTTTGCCTGCTATGGAGTATGAGGAAAGACACAGAGATGGAGCCAGAGTGGATGCCACTCACTAGGGTGTTGGTGACACTGGGGCCAACCGTGGCGTCCATCTGCACAAAAGTGGCAGGAAAATCCATAAAGACGTGGTCCCTACTCTCAAAGGAGAGGGCCAGTGGCGTGGGGATCACAAGAATGAGGATGGAGAGTGCCATGTCCTGGCAGCATAGAGGCCGTCCACAGGAGCGGCTGACCAGGTACATCACAAAGAGGTTGTGCTGGTGGCTGCATCAGAACCCCTCAAGGCGGCTAATAATGCGGATGAGCGTGAAGAACGCTCTCTGTGTGATGAGGAGAATGACCATGGAGAGAACTGATTAGAGGGTACATGCGGCCCAATCACTATGCTGTCAGGCTGATGCTACAGATGGGCATGTAGAGCCTTGGCTCTGGAAGAGGGGAAGGCCAACCAGAGTGGAGGCTTGCTAGGGTACCCTTGAGCGGGTGATTGCAGAGACCGGGTCACAATTCCGGTAGGCTGATGACACGGCAAGGCAAGGAGAAAGCTCTCTCTTGGCGGTGAAGAAACTGACCACAGGAGTGATTGGCCAGCAACAACATCAGCCGATTGTAGGATCACTGTGCCTGGAGACAATTGGTGAAGAGAGTGAGTGTAGGATGTGCTGCCTCCTGGCAGTGCGAAAGCCGACCACGAGAGGACATGGCTGGGGAAATCATGTGGTAGTGATCCCCAGCATTTCTGAGGGTCACAAGTTAAGTACGCTATTTCGAGGGTGAGGGTGCAGAACACTATCTCTAGGCGGTGTCAAAACCGCCTTTGAAGGAAGAGCCAGGAGATGGATCTGGCCGCGGTATCATGATGCCGAGAAGAATCAATGCGGAAGGTGAGAGTGGTATCCAATACTTGAGGGACCGTAATGAGAGTGTGATGAGGGTGAGGGGAGTTATCCCTGTCTCTAGGTTCTGTAGAGACCAAGGGAAGAGCCTCAAATCGGTTGAATTTATAACAAGAGATCTAATGCAAATTCAACGTGCTAGAACTAGATGCCCTTTTTTTGTCTTTTCTCTCAGGTGATGTAGCCAGCTCAGGTCCGGCGTCTGGAGTGAAGACAAGGTCACTGCCCATGATTCCATGGGTTATTTTGTACCCACACAAAACTTGTGGGTGGTTCTTGCCGGATGCCTTGAGGCAATGTGCCAACATGGGAAAGTCCCTACCAACGTTAGCAGTTGCAGTGCACACTGTGGCCACGGTGCTTCCACGTAGCTTCTGCATAGGATTGGTCAGCTGCCATGCCGCCTCACTACTGTTGGTGATGCGTAGCTCTTGCAGTTAGGCTTGCTAGAGTTACTAGCTCCAAAATAAAGATGCTGCCAGTGCTTCTACTGCGGCTGCTTCTGCTGCTGTTGCTGTTGATGCCGCCGCTATTGCTACTACTACTAGATGAAAGCAACAGGTTACACACTGCCGGAGATCCTTCCCACCTGTAGTTTGCAGGCGGTGTGCACTTGTGTCTCGTCTCGCCGTCATGTGCTGCTACATGCTCCAATGGCACTCTGCTATTGCTACTCAACATTGCAGCTACCGTTTCTCGTTGCTGTCGGTTGCTTATGCATGCTACCTATACGTGCATCTAGACGCGTTGCTTGCAAATGTTGCTTGTGCAAGGTGCTTTCACGCTGTTTGTATGCTACTTGCATGCTGCTTGCACGCTAATTGAATGTTGTTTGTCCTTTTTTTTTTGCACGCTGCCTACACGCCGCTTGCACGGTGCTTGCACTCTGCTTGTGCAAGTTGTTTGCACGCTTCGTACACAGTGCTTGCACAATGCTTGATTGTTTCTTGCGCGCTGCTTGCACGCTATTTGCACGTTGGTTACTGCGTCCACTCACAAAACACACGACCCAATTGAACATGTGGAATGGGGCCGATGCTGCTGGTGGAATGCTTCTTGCTTCTACCACCCATACAAGAGCAGGAGTATTGCCCAATGGGCTATCAATCAATACTAAACCAGAACATTAACTGGAGAATTTCCGTGTTGCTATTGTAGGCATGTTTGTTGCTCCTGCACTCTTTTGCTTGCATGGGGCTACGTGGTGAACTAGAGCTGCGTTTACGACCTGTTCCGCCACTTCAGTACTCACACGGCCCCCCTACATTCTGATGCTATCTTAATATTGATCAACGGCATGCAGGTCCATGCTAGAGAGCACATGAGCTCTGGTGGTGAGCAAGAGAATGGTAGCGCCAAAATATGGGTAAGTCCAGAGTGCGTAGATAAAGAAACAAAAGAGAGTACAATGAGTCCTATTGCAAGCTTATGTACTGGATAGTGGCGTCTAGCCCGCCAAGCCCGGTCATCCCCATTACAAGGGACGAACGGGGGCTACACAGGCCACGGAACATGAAGACACACAAGAAAGGTCTCCCAAGGCACTGGAACATTCCATCGAGTGCCCGGGTTTTGACCGACAAGAAGATATGCGATGTACCAAGAACACATCAAGACATTATGGTAGTGTACTAGCACCACCGGCAAGCAGAAGCTATGCAAGATAGGCCTCCTAAGTCGCCGGAACATGCCACCGGGCATTTGGGTCTTGGCCACATGCAAACTGCATATGTCTGAGGAACAACCCGTTTAGACTCGTTCAATCAATACTAGGTCTCCCGAGGTGCCACTACTCATTGTTTTTTTTGCATCTCTGACTGTGCTCTGTTGTGTCCTCCTGGCTTGTGCACGTTGGCGTGCAGATGACTGATGGTGAGAGTCAACACTGCTGAAGTGTCGTCCGGTGGAGCCAACACATGCTGAGGCCTACACGCAGTTCGTTGGAACGTCCTCCCTCCGACAACGTAATCAGCTCCATCGGCAGGCCTCCTCTGCGGTTGAGCCGTCGGTGGTCACTGCCACTGCAGATGCTGTCTACATGCATCCAGTGCTGGATCTGACTGTACCATTGTATCTACAATGTCATGCTCTGCTTAGGGTCCAGGTCTCATGTTAGCATGGCACTGCTGGCACCAGGGATTGTTGTAGGCACTTCCTGGGTTTGGGCAACCATGACTCCTCGCTGCTATTTTTCTAGCTGTTTTTGGCTGTACAACTGCGTTCACAACGTTGGTATTATGGTACGGTCCAGTTTTAAGGAAAAACGGACAACGCCCGGGTTTTGGGCTGTCGGCCATCTGGCAGGGCTCACCGGGAAAACCCTGCCTACCAGAAAATTGGTCCATTTTCTGATTGGCTGGTTAGCAGAGCAACAAGCTTTACAGAGCCGGGGGGAGCTAGAACTTGGAGGGGTCTCCCATTGTTGCTCATTCTTCATTGCTAATCAGTCACTTCCAGTTTTCAGCTGCTTTCTGGCACGAGGTCTCATGATCCGTCGACAGTCATCTGTTGTTGCGGTGGGCTACACCGACAGTGACTGTGCCAGCAATCTGGAAGGTAAGAGCCGCACACGCTCGATCTTTCTGATTGATGGCACGGCTGTGTCCTGGCGTAGTGGCAAGCAGGGGTGCATTACACGCAGCACTGCTCAGGCTGAATACGTAGCCCTTGGCTTAGGCGCATGTGAGAGTGTGTTGTTGCATCGTCTGTTGTCCGAGTTGTGTCAGTCCGTCACATCCATCACGCTGCATTGTGACAATGAGAGTGCGATGGCCATCGACTAGCAGAACACCGTGCATCACACACGCACAAAGCGCATCAATGTTGAGTATCACTATGTGCGTTCATTGTTTCATGACGGTAGCGTCAGCATTGTGTGGGTCGAGAGAGCACGGCAGCTGGCTCACTTCTTGAACAAGGTGCTAAAGCACGGTTTGTTCAAGAAGGCCCTGAGTTCGGTCAGCGTGCGTCCGAGAGTTGCACTCTTTGTCTTGGACTGCGTCTCTATGTGTCCTTGGGGAGTCCGTGTCTTGAATGTGTCGTTGCCCGCCCATGTGCACTACGCCTGTGCGTCATGGGGGAGTGTTAGTTTTTAGGCATCTCTCATTGTGCTCTGTTGTGTCCTCCCGGCTTGTGTACATCGACGTGCAGATTACTGACGGCGAGACTCGATGCTGTTAGAGTGTCGTCCATTGGAGCCAACGAATGCTGAGGCCTACAAGCAGTTCACTGGAACCTCCTCCCTGTGGCAATGTGCTCAACTCCATCGGCAGGCCTCCTTGAAGATTGAGCCGTCGTCAGTCACTGCCACTGCAGATGCTGTCTACATGCGCCCAATGCTGGATCTGACTATACCATTGTGTCTACGGCGTCATGCTTTGCTTTGGGTCCAAGTCTCATGTTAGCGTGGCATTATTGGCACTAGGGATGATTGTAGGCACTGCCTAGGTTAGGCAACCATAACTCCTCAATACCATTTTTCTAGCTATTTCTGACCACACGACTGCATTTGCAGCGTCGGTATTAAGGTATGGTCAAGTTTTCACACAAAACGGATGACGCCCGGGTTTTGGGTTGTCGGCCATCAGGCAGGGCTCACCGAGAAAACCCTGCCTGCCAGAAAGTAGGTTTATTTTATGATTGGCTAGTTAGCTGAGAAACAAGCTCTACAGAGCTAGGGGGCAGCTCGAACTTTGAGGGGTCTCCCATTGTTGCTCATTCTTCATTGCTAATCACTCACTTCCAGTTTTCAGCTGCTTTCTGGCGCTAACACTGTCGCGGGCATCTCTGAGTAACAAACCCGGAGCACTCAGACTTGAACTCTAGAGTGGCAGACTCAGGGGGCAGCAGACTAAGTAAAGAGTGTGGAAGCGTGCACACTGCATCAAGAATGCTACTGCCCCAACCTGCGCTCTAGCACAGTTTCTAGCTCTACTAACCAGTGTGTACCCCGAGCTCAACAACACAGAGAATGCATAACCTCTCAGAGGCAACATTGGCACAAACGACCAACTGTACAGTTCTTTATTGGTTTATTTCTTACATCTCTCATTGTGCTCTGTTGTGTCCTCCTCTCTTGTGTACATACGCCTGCAGATGTATGACAGCGAGACTCGATGCTGCGTGAGTGTCTTCCGGTGGAGCCGAAGCACACTGAGGACTACATGGAGCATGCCTCCTCCCCAAGGTGACGTGATCAGCTCCATCGACAAGCCTCTTCGGAGGTCAGGCCGCCGGCAGTCACTGGCACTACAGATGCTGTTTGCATGCGTCCAGTGCTAGATCTGACAATTCCATTGCGTATGCAGCGTCCCGCTCTGCTTAGGATACAAATCTCGTGCTAGCGTGGCACTGTTGTCACCAGGGACTACCTGGGTTTGGGCAGCCATAACTCCTTACCGCTATTTTTCTAGATGATTCTGACCGCATGAGTGTGTTCATAACATTGGTATTATTGTATGGTCTAGTTTTCAGGCAAAACGGATGACGCCCGGGTTTTTGGCTGTCGGCCGTTTGGCACGGCTCATCGAGAAAACCTGCCAGCCTGAAAAGAGAGATATTTTCTGATTGGCTGTTGAACTGAATAACAAGCTCTACAGAGCTGGGGGAGGCTAGTTCTTGGAGGGGTCTCCCGTTGTGTCTCATTCTTCATTCCTAATCAGGTACTTCCATTTTTTAGCTGCTTTCTGGCGCTAACGCTGGCACACACATTTCTGAGTAACAAACCCATAGCACTCACACTTAGGCTTTAGAGCGGTAGACTGAGGGGGCAGCAGACTTAGCAACGAGCGTGGAAGCCCGCACGTTGCATCAACAATGCTGCTACCCCAACTTGTTGCCTAGGATTTCTAGCTTGATATCAGAGCCAGAGCGTAGCAGCAGCAACAAAAGACTCACGTACAGGTGCCAGACAATGCCGACAGACCCCCATTTGCGCTAGTGCAGGGGAAATGTTGCTGGATTTTTTCCAGCAGCATTGACCAACCTGGTAGCAACGTCAAAACTTTCCCCACGGACACTGGGCTAGGGGAAATGCTTCCGGATGTTTCCAGCAGTGTTGACCCCCATGCGTGACGTGAGGAGGTGAGCAGCCAGTGACGTCACACGCCACAATGACGACGCACGCCGCGACGTCAACCAGGAGTGACCTTGTTGCAAGCAACAGCCGCAGTACTAGCTTGCAACAACATCAAGCAGTGGCAGCAGTAACTAGTAGCAACCGTGCGGAGCAGCAGCAGCCGACAACAGCAGCAGCTCACGACAGCCTGCACGAGTAGCAGCCCGCAGAAACAAGCAACAGGAGCAGCCAGCAGCAACAACTCGGAGGAGCAACAGTGCACGGTAGCAGTGAGCACTCCTAGTAGCCAGCTGTAGCAGTTGCGACAGCGAGCAGCAACCGCAACAACGAGTAGCAGCCAGTAGCAGCCTAATGCAGCCAAAAGTAGCAGCGACCAGCAGCAGCTTGCAACAGCAGCTGTTGCAGATTGCAACAGCAGCAATTGCTTGCAGCCCGCTGCCGGCAACAAGCAATGAGCTGTGAACAGCGAACTCGCTGCTCGTAACCCGTAGCAAGAAGCGAGAAGCGAGCAGCAAGCTCGCTACTTGCTGCACACGAATCGAAGCGAGCTCATTCTGACAACCAAGGAAAGGAAAACAAGAGAGGCAACAAAATCTCCACCCCATAGGTAGCTTTGTAGCGGTTGCAGGTGCTACCACAGCCGCTGCAACAGCCACAACAACCGCAGTAGCATACAATAGCGCAGGAGCAATAGTAGCAATTGCTGTTGTAATAGTAATTGCAACAGCAACAACAGGAGTAGTAATAGTAGCATTTGCCGTATTAGCTGCAGCCGCTGCTACTATAAAAAGAACAGCCGCAGTAGCGACAGCAGTAACAGTAGCAGTAGAAGCAGTAATAGCAGCTGTAGCAGCAGACCAGCAACAGTAGCAATAGTAGCGGCAGCAGCAACAGTTGCAACAACAGTAGAAGCCACCTTACAGTTGACATAACAACGACTCTTGCAATACCCACTGCTCACATCAGCAATTCTTAGCTGACGTCACTACTGATGTCACCAACAAAAAATTTATTATAGCAACTCTGTAGATAACACAGCAGCAGCTGCTAACATCAACCATCCTAGGTTGACATCACTCTAGACGTCACCGCTAACATTAGAAGCACACATAAAAAGGAAAACAAGGAAGGCCAAAAGAACACTATGGCTGGCAACCCCACTCAGGAGTGGTCTCCCTCTGTTGGGGGGACCCCTAGACCCCTTTCCTACATGAGCTACAGCAGTTGCTGCAGCAGCAGCAATAGCAGGAGCAGCAACAGCAGCAGTCCACGGGCTTTGTCGCCGGCTCCTCCAATCCACAGGCCACCATTCAGCAACAATTTGCTGCACTGATGCAACAACTTGTAGCACTGTAGCTGGTGGCATCACATACACACACCAATGTCCCTCCGTCCTTCCTTCCTCCTGGGCACATCAGCCCCACGATGTCTACTACCACGCATTACCTGGTGTAGCAACAGACCTAGCTCTAGCGGCAGATAGTGTCCTCAGTCCTTCGCCCCACTGTAGGTGCCAGCTGCAGGCAAAAGGACTTTAAGATCCCGCCCTCGTCGCTTCAGGCCGGGAAACAGGTTTGGAGCTGGGAGCTTAGCTTCCGCATCTGGGTGCAGGGTGAGGGCCTATGGGCCTACTACACTCTCCCGTACGACTCCACCTAGGCCAACCAGCTGTATTATGTTGGTTGCGCAATACGCGTCCTCGTCCCAGTCGCTTGTCCAGCATCACGCATAGCCATAGAGCCCTTCCTTGGCAACTTGGCCAAGCAGGACACTAGACCCTGCAGCCGCATGGCAAGTCCTCACATGTCCCCATCGCCTATCTAGCGAGGATCAGACCAGCCGTCTGCTGCGGGAGTTAAACTCCCTACACAAGGGGGAGACCGAGACGATCACCTCTTACAGGCGGCGGGCACAGGACATCCTCCATTGTCTACGTACCCCTGCTCTACCCCCTTTGGCCGCGCTCCTGACCATCAAGC
This sequence comes from Penium margaritaceum, assembly GCA_023375785.1. Taxonomy (NCBI): domain Eukaryota; kingdom Viridiplantae; phylum Streptophyta; class Zygnematophyceae; order Desmidiales; family Peniaceae; genus Penium; species Penium margaritaceum. The sequence continues at coordinate 66,979 of SZWC01007565.1, read as the reverse complement.
GCGGTGCCACTGACGCGCACACCAACGTCTTTTTCCACAACACCCACGACGTCCTCTCCACCATGGCGGCTCAGGGCACCCTCATGCCCTGGGCATACGAGCTTTACCTTAGGATTGAGGAAGCTCATCTTGAGTCACGCATCCAGCGCACAGAGGCCCTTGCCTCCCTTGCCGTTGCCTCTGTATTCATCGCTTCGCCCGCAGCACCTACATCCACTAGCTCCTTGTCTTCAAGGAAGAAGAGGCGAAAGGGCATGAAGAGCAAGGGTCAACAGCAAGAGCAGTAGCCGACCGGGTCCAGTGGTGGTGGCTTGGAATGCCACAACTGTGGCCAGCCAGAACACGAGTGGTACACTCGCCCACTCCCGACGAACGAGGCATGCGTCATCACTACCATGCATCGCCAGTGTGAGCGCCGTCTTACCTCTGCCACTGTAGATGTCACCGCCCCTGATCCCTCCACCCCAACCAGCAGCTACACCCCTTCGACAGCCACACCGGTCCCGTCGTCACAAGCTCCGCAGCAGCATCATCCGCAGCCATCGGCGTCATTTTTTGTATCACTGGTGCAGTCCTCCTCCTACCCAGGCATTGGTGCTGCCAACTTGTACTCAGTCTACACTCCCGGACCGTCCACCCGTGAGCGTCAGTTGGAGCAATTCATCACGCTCCAGCTCGGCCTGCCTCGCCCTCCCCCCCAGGGAAGTGTGAGTCACCTCCTGCTCGTCTGCTCTGTAGTGCATGACTCAGACTAAGTTGCGGTCATGTCCTACCTTCTCAAAATTTTCAACGTCTCCCCTGCTCTGTTCTCCACCCTCTCTTTGACGATGTCACATGGCTTGAGGATTGGCAGTCTCCGTTTGCGCCAACGTCCACCGCATCTGTCTCTTACATGCTGCCATGTGACTGTTAGTGATCTTGCGAATCCAATCCAGGACCCTGCCGAGACCTGGATCATCGACTCTGGGGCTAGGCATCACATGACGGCCTCTCGCGAGGCCTTTAGTATGCTTAGTCTTGTTGGCAATGTGTCCGTTGTCCGGATGGGCTCTGGACAGGTGTTGCATGTCTGTAGCGTTGGTGTCATTTGTTTCGATGGTCCTACCGTTGATGTCTTCGTGACTGATGTCCTCTTTGTCCCAGGTCTTTAGCTTAGCCTCCTGTCTATCACTGCCCTTGACCGCATGAGCATGGACGTTCCGCACTCAAGTGGCATTGGCACCGTATCGTTACGTCCGTCTCGTTTTGTTGATCTGCACGCCATTGCTAGTGGCAACCTTTGGCACATGCCTCGTATGTCCCTTGCTCCCTTCATCCCCTCCTTGTCGGCCACAACATGCCATGTGTTTGTCTCCGGCACACTCTCACCATAGTACACACGTCTCTTACACCGCCTCCTTTGCCCCATCCACTCTGTTGCTGTCAAGAGCATGCTCCACACCCAGCCGGCCAATGGCCTTGATCCCGACTCCTTCCCCTGGCCGTGCCCCACAAAGTGCATTGATTGCACTGAGGGCAAGATGCAATGGTCCTCATACCCTCAGTCTTTCTCCCGTGTATCCGTCCCTCTGGACCTCGTCCATTCCGATGTCATGGGTCCTCTCCCTACCGAGTCCAACGGGGAGCATGGACGCCATGTCCTCGCCGTCAATGACGACTATTCTCACTACCGCTGGGTCTTCTGGCTTCCGCACAAGACCGATGTTGCTCTCTCCATTCAAGACTGGCTTGTCCGTGCGGAGCACAAGTGTGGTCGACCTCTTCTCCGCTTTTTCTCTTATCAAGGTGGCGAGTACATGTGAGAGACCAGGATTTTTCTCGCCTCCCGTAGTATCCACCACGAGACGTCGGCGCCTTACACCCCAGTCCAAAAAGACGTCTCCGAGCGGTGGAATCGTACCATGGCTGACGCCGTCCGCACCATGCGGGTTGATTCCGGCCTCTCCAATGGCTTCTACTTCAAAACGATGGCTCACATGACGTGGGTCTAGAACCAAACTTCCCAAGGCCCTCTTCCTCACCACTCCACTTCGTACCAGAACTGGTGCGGTTAGCGGGCTGACCTCCGTCCGGCTCGTGTCTGGGGCTGCATGGCCATTGTGTGGCTGCCCGCCTCGCAGCAGGGCGGCAAGCTCACTCCCTGCGGACGTCCTTGCACCTTCGTTGGTGTCTCCCGTCAGTCCAAAGCCTGGTGTTTATGGGATCCCTCCTGGCACTGCATCGTCGAGTCCTGCGATGCCCTTTTCTTTGAAGAGCTGTTTCCCCAGGACCCCGTTCGCTCCAGTTCGTCGATGTCCCTCAGCCTTGTCTGAGTCTGCTGGTCCCTCCAAGCCGGCAACACCAGTCGCGTCCGCTGGCCCTTCTACACCGGCAGCTACATCCGAGTTTGCTGGTCCCTCCACGCTGAGAGCCCCAGTCACGTATGCTGGTCTCTCTGTGCCAGCAGCCCTGTCCGCGTCTGCTCGTCCCTCTTAGCTGACACATGTGTCTGCGTCCACTAGCCCCTCCGGGCCGGGAGCCCCGGTCGTGTCCGTTGGCCCCTCCGAGTTAGCAGCCCAAGTCGTGTCCATTGGCCCCTCCGCGCCGGCAGCCGCGTCCATGTCCACTGGTCCCTTTGGGTCGACAGCTCTGCATGCGTCCACTGGTCCCTTTCGGACAGAAGCCCCGCTCGCCTCCGCCAGCACCACGCACTCGGTGCCATCTCCTGCCCTACCGTGATACAGGCATGGCCCAGTCGGCAGCCTCCGACCGAGGCCATTGGTGAGTGCGTAGACCGCCACACAGTGCCTTGTGGCACCTCGGCCCCCCCGTCGCCCCACGTATCTCTTCCGCTCGTACGATAGTGAGTGAGGACCCTCGCACTAAGGCCGTTGGCCTAACCACTTCCGCCATCATTGTAGACCTCCACCCTGGCTCCACACTGGTGTACGCCATGCTCCATCACGCCTATCAGCATGTCGTCACGGCTGCACTCACGCGTATCCCACATGGAACTCAAGATGCACACACCCTCGCAGTCCCCTCCGTGGAACGCCTCAATGACCCAGCCACCCTACGTAAGGCTCGAGCTTCCCTCGAGGCTGCACATTAGGATGCTGCCTGCGCCAACGAGCTCGCTGCCATCCGACAGCACCACGTGTACGACCTCATTGATCTCGCTCCAGGCGGGAAGGCCATCGGTGCCAAATGGATCTTCCCGTACAAATGGAAGTCGGACGGGTCCTTGGACAAGTATAAGGCCCGCCTTATAGCCAAGGGGTTTTCTCAGGTCCCTCGGGTTGATTATGACTAGATCTTTGCCCCAGTTGGCCGATACTTCACTAGCTAGGCTCTCTTCAGCCTAGTTGTCCTGCACGGATGGGAGTTGAATTAGATGGACGTAAGCAACGCTTTCCTTACTGACTCGCTCGAGAGAGAGGAACTCTACATGGTACAGCCTCTAGGCTTTGACGATGGCTCTGGGAAGGTCTGGTAGTTGTGGATGTTTCTCTATGGCCTGAAGCGGTAACCTCGGTGCTAGAACCAGGAAATTTGTCGCACGCTCCTCCTTGGTGCCCTCCTGCATAACACCGCTGACCCCGCACATTTCATCACCCCCCGAGGCCAGACCTTTGCCGCTATCTTGGTCTACATTGACGATCTTCTCATTTTACCGCCAAACATGGCTGACATCTTAAGTGTCAAGGACTTGCTGCACATCGCCTACCACATGAAGGATCTCGGTTCTACTTGAGTTTTTCTGGGCATGGAGCTCGAGCATGATTGCTCCCAATGCATCCTATACGTCCACCAGGCTACCTATGTATAGACTCTATCCACTCGCTTCCACGAGGACCTATCCCTCATGCCGAGTGCATCTTCACCCATATAACTGGATGGCCGAGTGAAGCTGAAGACCTCTGACCTAGTTGTTGTGGAGAAGGTAGTTGACGTGACCATGAATCTGCGAGTCATCGGGTCATTGATGTTCCTGGCGACGACGACATACCCAGATATTGCGTTTGTCGTTAACATCCTAGCTCTGTTCTCTTGGGAGCCGCATCACCTCAACTTCGAGGCCGCAATCAGAGTGTTGCGTTATGTCATCTCGACTCCATGGCGAAGTCTCATGTTCCGCCGACAGCCGTCTATGGTCGCGATGGGCTTAACCAATAGTGACTGGGCTGGCATTCCGGACGGCAAGAGCCACACAGGCTGGATCTTTCAAGTTGGCGGCACGGTTGTGTCCTTGCGCAGTGGCAAGCAGGGGTGCATTTCCCAGAGCACTGCTGAGGCTGAGTACGTGGCCATTGGCTCAGGCGCATGTGAGAGCGTGTGGTTACGTCGTCTGTTGTCTGAGTTGCGTCAGTCCGTTGCATCCATCACATTGCATTGTGACAATAAGAGTGCCATGGCCATCGCCGACAATGACGGTGTGCATCAGACACGCACAAAGCTAATTAATGTTGAGTATCACTATGTGCGCTTGTTGTTGCACAACGACAGCGTTAGCATTGTGTGGGTTGAGACAGCACGGCAATTGGCTGACTTCTGGACCAAGACAGTGAAGCACGACTCGTTCAAGTAGGCTCTGAGTTTAGTCGGTGTGCATCTGTGAGTTGCAATCTTTGTTCCTATCTGCAAGTCTATGTGTCCTGGGAAAGTCTGTCTATTGAATGTGTCGCTGCCCGCCCATGTGCACTACGCCTGTGAGTCATGGGGTAGTGGTGGTTTTTTCTCACATCTGTCATTGTGCTCTGTTGTGTCCTCCGGGCTTGTGTACATCGGCGTGAAGATGACTGCCGGCGAGACTCGACATTTTTTTAGTGTCTTCCGGTGAAGCCGACACATGCTGAGGACTACACACAGCTCGCTAGAGCCTCCTCCCTCCAGCGACGTGCTCAGCTCCATCAGCAGGCCTCTTTGACGGTCGGGCCGCCGACGGTCACTACCACTGCCGATGCTCTCTGCATGCGTCCAGTGCTGACTATCTGAATGTACCGTTGTGTCTGCAGTGCCCTGCTCTACTTATGATCCAAATCTCGTGCTAGCGTGGCATTGTTGTCACTAGGGACTAGTGTAAGCGCTGCCTGGGTTGGGGTAGCCATAACTCCTCACTGCTGTTTTTCTAGGTGATTCTGACCACACGCATGTGTTTGAAGCGTTGGTATTATGATATGGTTCAATTTTCAGGCAAAACGGATGACGTCCGGGTTTTGGGCTGTCGGCTGTCTGGCAGGGCTCATCAAGAAGAATTGCCAGCCTGAAAACAGAGTTTTTTCTGATTGGCTTGTTAACTTAGTAACAAGGTATACAGAGCTGAGGGAGGCTAGTTCTTGGAGGGTTCTACAATTGTGTCTCATTAATCATTCCTAATCAGTTACTTCTAGTTTTCAGCTGCTTTCCGGCGCTAACACTGGTGCGCGCATTTTTGAGTAACAAACCCAGAGCACTTAGACTTAGACTCTAAAGCGGCAGATTGAGGGGGCAGCAGACTAAGCAACGAGCGTGGAAGCCCAAACGGTGCATCAACAACGCTGCTGCCCCAACTTGCTTCCTAGGAGGTCTAGCTGTCTTGACCACCAAGAAAACTCTACCAACCATGTTTGGGTGAACTGGGTGGCTAGAATACACCAAACATGTCATAAAAGAAGTGATGCAGTTGATGGGGCATGCTTTGGGCAAGCTGAGAAGATAGGTCGGAGTTGTTATACATCCATCGTTTTGGTCGATAAATTCCCGGTACCCATAGTGGAAACCGGACCGACTGCGATGTCCAAATCCAAAACCGAGACGCATGCGGCATCCATAGTCAGAATCAAAGTTACTGTGGTCCCCATACTTGAAAACGACATGACATTTGTGCCCACGGTTAGTGTGATTCATGGGCATGCTTGACATATGTTTCAAGGTTTTAACAAATTTGTCATACATTTCAGCGACGACGCAGAAACGAACATCGTCGGCAGCCGTACGCGTAACATGGAAACAATTTGACGTGGTTCGTTAGGTCTTCAACGCCTTCATGATGGGGGTCTTACATACGATATTGCAACGCTTCGGCTCGTAGAAACACGTTGCATATGATAGAGCACAATGCGTCATCTCAGTCCGTTATTTGAAGGATCGCCAAAGTTTAACAAATTGCACATTCGTCCTCCTGAAACGAGTCCGTGTGTTCCACCGCATTCGTATCTGATTTTGACAGCCTGTCATGTGTCACATCCTGCCGGTTTCCCAAGACGCAATATACCTCCCATCATGCACGACTACCATGTACTTCTCTTAACTACAATCATACCATTCGCCGGAAAATATTGTTTGATCCACATCGACAGTAGCGGCTCGTGGAGGGTTCTCACCTTTCAATGCATTGTGGTGCATTGAAGCCTCGATTATGTTCCTCGTGCCCATGGCGGCCTCGTTGACGGTGCATGCAAAACGACCGTGGGTATCCCAGTTATATAGAGCCCATTTTTATGAACAAGGTGCCCATGATGTCTCCCGATGGCGGGGACCACGCACCAGAGAGGTGGCGGAGCTCTCACAACCGACTGGTTCCCCACCGGACGACATTGACGACGACTTGACAGATGATCCGTGCTTGACCCACCGCCGACAACGACGATGCCCCTGCAGTCGATGGGGCCCCACGCCCTCAAGGTGAGGGTCCTCTCAAGATGTCCCGTGTAGGCGGGCGTGTGCTCTCGACCAAGGGCCTGCCCGTCGGTTCAGACGATGAGGCAAAGGCAGCGGACGCCAAGGCGAAGGCTGCTGCCGCCCTCATCTCGGACACCACTCCACGTTCTACCCCAAAGAAGCGGAAGGCTGCGATGGAGTTCCCCGGTGGTTCAATGTTTGAGAACATGGCCGCATGCAAAGCCATAGTGGAAGAGTATACAGTTCACAACCGCATGGCGCTGAGGTGGTTGAAAAGTGACTGCACTCGCTTTGTGGCGCGGTGCAAGCAGTATGCGATGAAGAAGTGCCTGTGGATCGTTCGTTCTGGGTACAGCAAGAAGTCCGGAGCAGTCAACATCACGTCGTTCGTGGATGGCCATCTTTGTGACCCCGGCCACGGCCGGGGTAACACCTATGCTCCATGAGGTAGGTTGTATGGCAGATTGAGAGCACCATCGCGAAGGACCCATGTGTGAAGCCCAAGGCGCTGCAAGCAGTCGTGATTGAAGTGGCCAAGACAAAGGTCGCCTATACTACCCTTTACCGTGCAAAGAAAGTGTGCTTGGAGAAGATGTACGGCAAGAAGTCGGACTCGTGGAGCATGATCCCAGGTTACGTGGACAAAGTACGTTATCACGCAATGGTTTATTCTACACGATTTTCAACAACTCATGTATGTGATAGTTTAGGGACTGAACATGTGGATTATGCTGTCTCATGCAGGTGTTGAGGGGTGACCCACCGGCCATCGCCAAAGCCGAGAAAGACCGTGTCACAGGCACCTTTGACCGAGTGTTCATTGTACCTGGGGCCTACAGGAGAGGTTTTGAGTACACTAGACGGGTCCTCGTCATGGATGGCACACATCCAAAAAACGGCCACAAGCAGGTACTCCTCATCATGCAATTCTTTGATGCAAATGACAACGCCATGCCCGCTGCATATGTCTTGGTATGCGGAGAAGATGAGCGCAACTGGTGCTGGTTCTGTGAGTTGGTGGTAGCAGCGTACCCCACGGCCGCACAACATGGAAAAATAGTCATATTTGACGGCGAGAAGGGGTTGGCCAACGCTGTCGAGGCCAAGCTGCCCTGGGCCACCCACACGTACTGCACGTGGCACCTTATGCGCTTTGTACAATCCAAGTGCCAGGGCAGGTCGGGCGCACTATTCTGGAACCTGGCACACGTGACGACGCAGGCGGACTGGGACGCATGCCTGGCAGAGATGCGGCACACAGTGCCAAGAGCAGTTGATTACCTGCTGGGCGGGAATGGAGAGCTTGGCATCCCGAAGGAGTGCTTAAGCAGGCTGTTCCGCCCGGTTTCTCGCGGAGGGCATACCACCAGCAACGGCATGGACTCTCTGAATGGCAAGCTGGTGGAGCTTAAGAAGATGTATCCGTATCTTTGTTTCGTGAATCTGCGCGTGTTTGTGTTGCGATTGTGGCACATTCGGCGCAGGATGGCACACGACGCCGAGGGCAGCGTCGCGCCTGCGCTGTGCCTCAAGGTGAAGCACAACTGCGACCACAAAAGAGAGTATTCACTCGACCTCGATGGCAACAAGACGGAACCATGGCATAGTGGCACAGCCACACGTCATAACGACACTTCTCGCGATGTCAACCTCACCACTAAGGACTGTTCGTGCAGGCGTTGGCGGGATTATGGGGTGTCATGCCCGCACACGTGTAGCCTACTGCTGGAGAACGTGCTAAACCCCGTATCGTACATTGATTTTGGCTACCTGAACCTGAGCTACAAGCGGACCTACAATGCCTCGTTCCCATTGCCAGGTGCAGAAAGTGAAGCTGGCAGAGCCTAAGTGGAAGTAGCCAGGCCCAAGTTGCGGGCGCGGGCAGCCAGCCACCGTGCGCTTGGACAAGTATGCGAAGATGAAGAAACGGGGCATTTGTGCCCGCTATGGAAAGCAGGGCCATTTACGGCGGGCATGCCCAAACATGGAGGCCCCAAGCCCCGAGCAGATGGCGGCCGCACGCGTCTCCGAGTTAGACGCTAAGCATCGCATGCATGCCTCCTGCCGGACTAACGTGGACGCCATGGGATACTCAGGGGATGAGGCGGATTATGCACCCCCTGCCGAAGAGGAGGCGGAGTCCGAGGAGGAGGAGGAGGAGGAGGAGGAGGAGGAGCATAAGGATGGGGAGGACAAGGAGGGGGGGAGGGGGAAGAGGAAGAGGAGGAGGAGGGAGAGGGGGCGCAGGAGGTCTTCGACCCTGTCTCTGTGTCCAGTGACGAGGAAGGGGTCGAGCACTATGATGCCGAAGATCATGAGGAGGCATGGATGGCCTTCCATGCTGAAGTGGACAGCATCAACCGCTCCTTTGGCCTTTGGTGAGTCTGGGTGAGGTTGTTTTCATTGCCATTACTTTATTTGAACCTTGCCTTCAGCTTCATTCATGATGTCTAACACTGTTTTCATTCCATGTGTATGCTTTGCAGAGATCACCAACGTGCACTCGTTGAAGAGGAGGTGCATGCCAGATCACATGTGGCCCGTGATTGCACTCCTGTATTAGACTAGCTTTCAGCTCTGGTGTACTTTGGTTAGTACTGTTGATCAACCCGCTTGACTAAGAGTTCTAATGCCCAATGCCTGAGCTCGTGTAATCCTCCCTCCCCATGTTGAAATCAGCCCACATTCCTCTTCTGCTCAAATAATTCACAACCACTAACCACACATTGGACGTTTGCTTTGTTCAACTATGCATCTGTTGTAGTCCACAATTGCAGTAAGGTGCAAATTGTAGTGCACAATGGTATCCTGAAATCATTTTGCATTGTATGTACCTCAAGCAGCTACCAAGTGTACATATAGATTGTACACACGTTCACTTCGTTCTCTTTGAATCAATTGTTTGAAGGAACCAGAAACATGAGTTCATGTGACCAACAAGACTTGACCGTCATGTTCCTCATGGGAGTTGGTGTGTCAGAAATTGTATTCCTATTTGTGGCCGCCAACAAGAACAAGATATGTAGGCATGTGCCATTGTACAGTGAAACACGACACAAGTCAATTGGATGCCTACACGAGTGAAGGAGAGGCAGTGGAGAGTCATTGGGAAGGTGTCTTCTATGAGGGAGGAGACGAAGATATGGACACTGTTGATGCCAATGAGGATACATTCAATGATGCAATGGGATGTCAAGGAAGGCAGGGGTGTGCATGCAACTTGTGCCACTGGCTCTTGCTATGCAGTGTCCTGGATCCAAAGTGGTTAGATCCATAGTGGGTTGGGTAGTACTTCTTGAAATCATTCAACAATGACCATACTTGGGTCATGAAGATTACTCCCATGCCCATACTAGTCACATGAATAATACTGTCGTGCCCAAACCTGTCTATGAAACAACAATGATCTGCCAATAGTAGTCAATTACCTTTTACTTTTGTGCCCGAAAATGTGACGAAAAAAATCATACCCATATTTCTCATTGGAATAAATGTTTCATGCCCAGAGTTAGATACCCAGTCATGTCCATGCAATAAAACTCGGATGCCCATACATGTCACTGAAATATTACTCGCATACCCAGAAATGTCAATGCAATGAACCTCCGAAGCCCATAGTTGTCACTGACATAACACTCACATACCCACAATCGTCAATGAAATAAAACTCGGAAGCCCATACTTGTCATTGAGATCATACTCGCATACCCCGAAGTGTCAGAGCAATAAAACTCAGATGCCCATATTTGTCACCGAAATAATAGTCGCATACCCCGGATTGTCAATGCAATAAAACACTCATGCCCGTACTTTCATCAACGAATGCCCACTACGGACTCGATGGCTCGGTCCATATCCACGGCTCCCATGGCTCGGGACACTTGGGCGGCCTACTACTGGGCATGGGCACTCCCAAGTTCCAAGCCATGTGCTCCAGAGTCACAAGAGCTAGGGTCCATGCTGGTTCTTCATATCCCAACTCTCAGTGGCGTGCTACATTGCGGTCCCACCGCTCCTTCAATGTGACCCAAGCCCGATGTGCCGCCCGGAGGTCCGCTACGGGAGTACCCCATTCATGATGTGCCGGGCCATTTAAATGGACGTCGTTCTCCATGTCCAGCAAACGTGTCCGTCAAAGTTCGACATTAGGAGTAAACTAAGCACACAGTACTCTCGGGGAAGCACATTAAAACACACACTAAAATACCGGTTCATCCTACGAACCGGTAGAAAAAGCGGTTCATTTGATGAACCTGTTCGCGTGAGCCTGGGTGGACATCGGCACGTGCCGCCGACATCGGGTGAAGGTGAGCACGGCGTCGGCAACCTCTGTTGTGCTTTGTGTCGTTCCTGTATAGTTTACTGTGACCACTCGGCCGTGTCCATACTCGTGCAGATCCCTGAGGCAGGCGGCCCTGGTGACACCGGCGCGACGACAGGCGGTGGACTACCCGCTTGGAGCTGACCGACCACTGTTCCAGAGCCCCAGATGCCACCGGGACTCTTTGCTGTGCTTCCTACGTCTTGCAGGCGCCTTTCGGCGGACTGGCCATGAGGCCTATTTGCATGTTTTTGCATTGTATGCTCACTGTCAGTCGATGGATGCATGCATGTGACCAGTCGCTGCGTCCGTCTTTTGATTNGTGTTGTGCTTTGTGCCGTTCCTGTACAGTTTACTGTGACCACTCGGCCGTGTCCATACTCGTGCAGATCCCTGAGGCAGGCGGCCCTGGTGACACCGGCGCGACGACAGGCGGTGGACTACCCGCTTGGAGCTGACCGACCACTGTTCCAGAGCCCCAGATGCCACCGGGACTCTTTGCTGTGCTTCCTACGTCTTGCAGGCGCCTTTCGGCGGACTGGCCATGAGGCCTATTTGCATGTTTTTGCATTGTATGCTCACTGTCAGTCGATGGATGCATGCATGTGACCAGTCGTTGCATCCGCCTTTTGATTCTGCACGTCTAGGTTCAGACGATGTAGGATTCTGACATGTGTGCACAGAGTTGCGGCCAAAACAGTGGTTTTGGGCCGGTTTTAGGACAGCTCTTGGACTGCCGCGTGCGACAACCGCCGTGCGCCGCGGCAGGTATTTATGTCTTGGACCGGTCAGTTGTCATTTCTCTCTGCATATGCTATACTGAAGCATTCTGACACTGTGCCTTGTGTCTCCTAGCCAAACCCTTGCCGTTGCGTGTACGACCTGTGACTGTCGTCACCATCTGACCAGGCACTGACGCCCGGTCAGCGGCTGTGTTGCTAGGAAGCTTCTACGCACTTCCTCATGGTATCAGAGCAGTGAGACAGTTCTCATTGAGCTGCGCAGTAGAGACGTAGCAGAGCAGTAGCGGTGAGAGTCACCGCTGCAGCAGAGTTCTCTGGGATCTATTGGAAACGGCCGGTCGCCGTCAACGTACCCCACCCACCACGTGAGATCGCTGCTGCAGAGGCAGCAGCAGCAACGTCTACCGCCACGCAGAGGTGTGTGGCGGCCGCAGTGCGTGCAGCCGCCCTCCCACAGCCGCAACAGTAGAGCAGCAGCAGCAGAGGCGGCGACGGCAGCAGCGCAGCAGCAGCGCAGCAGCAGCGCAGCAGCAGCGGCCGCAGCTGCAGCGTGGCTGCAGCGGCGGTCGTAGCAGCGCAGCAGCAGCGTCGGCAGCAACAGCGCAGCAGCGGCAGCGGCATAGCAGCAGCAGCGGCAGTCGCGGCGGCAGGAGCAGCGCAGTAGTGGCAGCAGCAGCAGCGTGCGGCGGCGGCAGCCAGCAGCAGCGCGCGGCGGCGGCAGCTAGCAGCAGCTGCAGCGCGCAGCAGCAGCAGCCGCGCGCAACAGCAGCAGCGGTAGCGCAGCCACTGCTGCCACCGCTGCACACGCAACTACGTAGCTGCTGCTGCTGCTGACAGCACAGCTGCAGCAGTAGCTGGGCGAAAGCTGCTGCGCAGCTTCCGCGGAGCTGCCGCGTGCCACCGCAAGGCGGCCCCACACGCGGCAGAACCGTGAGAAGAAGAAAAAAGGAGGGGATGAGCTGACGTCAGCATTATTGATTGCTGACGTCATCAGTTTGTGCTGAGGTCAGCAACCACTTGCTGACGTCAGCATTACACTTAGCCAAATTTTCACCCGGAAGGTCAAAAGTTGCCAGCGATTCAACTCCCCGAGAAACGCAGACGGTTTTGCAATCCGGCAAACATGACCTGTCGTCCCATAGTGAGCGGCGACATGAGTTCGCCCGACGACAAGGACAAGGGACCAGGTGATCCCTCCTCCTCTTCTTCAGGGGTATTGAGCGCTCGCTCGCAGGCCATTGCGGACCTACGCAGCCAGCAGGAGGAGATGCGCAGCCTGTAGCGAGAGCAGACTGACGCGATCCGCACGCTGACTGAGCTCCTGCGTGCTCAGTCCACAGCTCCTTCGCGGATTTTTGAGGGAGCTACCGGCGTTGCGGCCTCCACCCAGCACTCGGCCCAGGTGCCCGTGACAGGTGCTCCGCCTGCTTCACCTCCAGGTGTGGTTTCTCCACCACCTGCGGACCTCCTTGATGACGAGCCATTCATGCCAGGCTTCGAGGATGACTCCCAGGAGCGGGAGATTCGTCTTCTACAGGAGCGTCTCCGTCAGCTACAGACGGGTATCCGACCTCCACCCGTGTCCCCGATACGACCGTCACCTGACTTCCCCGGTGATCACCCCCTTCCAGGAGTTTTCCCCGTCTCTCGCCCTCCTCAGCCTACGGTCTCTCCCCACGGAGCGGCAGCCAAAGGACTTTGAGGCACCACCTCCACGGTACATCAGCGAGGATGGATTTGACTGCTAGGAGATCCTGTTTCAGGTGTGGGCCACTTCTGAGGGAGTGTGGCCTTACTACCACAGCCCATACCAGTCTACAGATCCAGCACAGGTACTGACAGCAGCCCGGGCCATGCGAGGACTTCTCTACGCCATGCCACGCGAGACTGTTGTTGACTTCCGCCCTTTCGTCGGCGAGGCTGGCACAGGCACCGAGCTGATCCTCGTGGACGCTGGGATCTGGCGTTGTCCCTACTGACCGCAGAGACGCACGCCACGCGTGCGTCACACATTCGTGCTTTCCACTCGCTCCGTCAGGGACCAGTAGAGCCTGCGGCGGATTACTGGCGATGCGCCATGCGTATCTACACGTATCTGGGGACCTTAGGGGGCACACAGTTGTGGGCACTTTGGACGATCATGCTCGGAGTTCGCCTGGAGCACACCGACATATTCACACGGTACAGCGACGCTGCTCTCGAACCTTTCTCAGCCACCCTGCAGCTGCTCCCTTGGGCCCATCAGCTTTTCCTCCAGGTGACGTCGGCCCGCGAGGCAGCAGTAGCACATCAGGAGACTTCCCTCTCTGGAGCGGTCCTCGCCTCACCACCATCTTTCCTCTTGCAGTCACCCTCATCTACCTCCATCACGACCTCATCTTCCTCCTCCTCTTCGACCCCGTCTACACCCATGCAGACGCAGGGCGTTGCAGCAGCTGCCTAGGGGAAGAAGAAGAATAGGAATCGCGGATCGGGATAGCAGCAGTCGTCATCCAGTGGTAGCATTGGCCGTTCCGTGCACTGCTACAACTTTGGAGATGCCCATCGCTACATCGAGTGCCACCAGCCGCTTGACTGGGAGCGCATCACTCGCGGAGTTCAGGCTGCCCATGTTCCTCGCGCCACGTCCGGCACGTCGACCGCACACTCCTCTGGACGCGCGGCGACCACGACTCCAGCTGTTCCTGCATCCTCACCGGCGAGCAGCAGTGATCCAGACCCACATGACCGCACCATCGCCGAGCTTCGTCATCTTCTGGCGCTTCGCTTTCAGGGAGGTGCGAGTGTGTTGTCATTGTCGAGTGGGTCATAGACTGCTTGTTCCTCCGTCCTCATGACTCGTGATAACACGTGTGGGGGAGCACAGTCCGCATGTGATGATGATGGGCCTGACTGCACTGACTGGATTCATGAGTCTCACCTTCGTGATGTACGTCGTTCCTTCCCACTGACGGCTTAGCGTCCCTCTGATGCCGAGTGTTCCATTGCTCGTTGTACAGTGACGTCCACCAGTCGTGACTCCGGTGGCACTTGGATCATCGAGTCCGGTGCCACCCACCACATGACGTGTCGTCGTAGTGACTTTGTGGTACTTGGTCCTGTCACGACTGTCCGTTCTGTTCGTACAGGCTCTGGTCAGTCCTTACCAGTCCACGGTATTGGGGTTGTATGCTTTGATGGTCCGTTTGGCCCCCTGTATCTCTCGGACGTGTTGGGTCTCTCCGTTGAGCATACCGCTGATTCAGCGACTGTGACTCCTCTTGACACCCGTAGCATTGTCTTGCGTGCTTCAGTCGTAGATGACTTGTACCGCATTGCTCGGCCGTCCTCCCCTTGCTCTCCCTCCTCCTCTAATCGCGTTTTTGTCACTGGTGTTCTATCCCCGGAACACCAGAGGTTGCTTCACCGACGTCTGTGTTACGTGGGCTCCGACATTGTGTCGAAGCTCATCCGGACACAGCCCGCTCTTGGTCTTGACATGGCTTCTTTCAAGAAGCCACCCAAGACCGACTGTCTTTTTTGCGCTCAGGGGAAGATGCACCGGTGCACTTACCCTGATTCGCGTTCCCGAGCACTGAGGCCCCTCGAGTTGGTCCACTCGGACCTGCTCGGTCCTCTCCCGGTCGAGTCGATGTCCGAGAGGGGCCGGTATGTTCTGACGCTGACTGATGACTTCACCCGGATGCGATGGGTCTACAGTCTGCGTCAGAAGAGCGACGCCGCCCTTGCGGTTCGGCTCGGGCTCGTGATGGCTGAGCGTCAGTCTCGGCACACGTTACATACCTTTCGCTCGGATCGCGGCGGCGAGTTCCTCGGCGAGATGGACTCCTTCTTTG
The DNA here is from genome assembly GCA_023375785.1 of Penium margaritaceum. Classification (NCBI taxonomy): domain Eukaryota; kingdom Viridiplantae; phylum Streptophyta; class Zygnematophyceae; order Desmidiales; family Peniaceae; genus Penium; species Penium margaritaceum. Next base: position 51,440 of record SZWC01007565.1, on the reverse strand, counting down.
CTGAGCACGGCATTTTTCACCAGGTCTCCGCTCCTGCTACCCCACAGCAGAACGGTGTCTCTGAGCGCTGGAACCGCACCATGGAGGATGCGGTCCGCGCCATGCAGTCTGAGTGCGGTCTCCCGGAGTCCTTCGCATTCGAGGGCTTCGCCTACATGACTTGGGTCTGGAACCGCCTCCCGCATGGTCCGCTTCCGGATCATGTTACGCCGTACGAGCTCTGGTTTTGCCACCGTGCTGATCTTCGTCTCACACGCATTTGGGGTTCCCTGGCCTCCGTGTGGTACACCGAGGACCAGCAGGGGTCCAAGGTCTCCCCTCGGGGTCGCTTGTGTGCCTTCATCGGCGTCTCCCCGCGGTCGAAGGCCTGGCGCTTTTTGGACCCCACTCGCCATCGTGTCATTGAGTCCCGTGACGCGCTGTTTTTGGAGTCACTCACCTACCGTGACCTGACTTCGATCACAGCCCTCTCTGCAGCTCATGTCCCATCCTGTGAGGGTCCTTGGTGGATGGGGGAGACCTCTCCGCCAGCAACCATTTCTCGTCAGGCTGATGTGTCCGCTCGAGTCCCCTCGCAATCTCCAGCACTTGATGATCCGGCTATCATTGCCGTTGGTCCAGAGATCCCGCCTGTTCAGCCTGTTTCACACCCCACACGTACTGCTGCTAGTACGCCTCCTCCTGCATCACCACCTGTGTCCACTGGCACCCCTGCTCCGACGTCTGACCCAGCCCAGCCCACTCCTGACCCTACGTTGGTTGACACTCCTCTCTCAGTGTCCGGGCCAGCCTTGCCCGCTGTCACCCCCAGCTCTGTGTCCCCCACACACGCATCTCCTCGCACGGCATCTCCGACTACCTCGTCTCAGCCCTCACCAGCTGTGGTCGTACCTGTTCCTGTGGTCGTACTTGTTCCTGAGCCTGAGGTGCGCCCCTCGACCTCCGGTTACTCCCGTGAGCCCGGTGGTTGCCTTCGACCACTGGATTCTGGAGCTCAGCGAGCGTCGGGTTCCGGACCCAGATGTTCCTCTCGCAGCATCGCGAGCGGTGATCCAGGCACAAAGGCCTTAGGCCTGAGTGTCCGCACTGAGCTTTTGGAGGTACACCCAGCGTGCCCCATAGGGCACGACCTGGTCACTCGCGAGTTCCATATCGCCTGTGATGCAGCATCAAATCTCGTGGCCGTCAGGCCTGACACTGAGGCGTGTGCACTTGCCACGCAGAGTTCCCCCTCTATGTCGCCTGACCCGGGCATATTGAGGGAGGCTTTCTCATCGCAGGATGCTGATGCCTGGCGAGCTCTTGCGAGAATGAGCTTCGCGCTATCCGAGAGCACAGAGTCTACGAGCTGGTCGACCTTCCCCCTGGGAGGAAGGTGATTCAGGTCAAGTGGGTCTTTCGCAAGAAAGTGAAGCCGGATGGCTCATTAGAACGCTACAAGGCCCGCTTGGTCGTCAAGGGGTTCTCTCAGATTGAGGGAGTTGATTACACTGACACCTTTGCCTCTGTCGGCCGCATGACCTCAGCTTGAGCTCTGTTCGGTGTAGTGGCTCAGCATCACTAGGAACTACACCAGATGGATGTGAACAACGCGTTCCTCCATGGCTCTTTGGATGAGGAGATCTATGTGGCTCAGCCACCAGGCTTTGAGGACAGTGACAAGGTCTGGCGCTTGCGCAAGTCCTTGTACGGCCTCAAGCAGTCTCCATGGTGTTGGAACCGGGAGATCACTGGCACCTTGACTCGCGCAGGATACGTACAAAGCGAGGCAGACCCCTCACTCTTCATCCTACCGACACCCGAGCGGTTTACCGCCATCCTGGTCTATGTTGATGACCTTCTGATCGCGTGTCCGTCGCTGGAGGCCGTGAAGGAGGCCAAGGCTGTCCTGCAGACCGCCTACAGGATGAAGGACCTCGGTCCTGCATTGGTGTTTCTTGGTATGGAGATCGTGCGAGATCGCAGACATCGGACACTGTTGCTGCATCAGGTCAGATACGCACGAGTCGTGGGGGAGCACTTCAGCGATCTCCTTTGTGCAGTGCCCACTGCTTCCACACCCCTCAGACCTGACGGGCAGGATGCCCTGAAGGTGGATGATCCTACACAACTGGGGGAGACAGTGGACGTGACCTTGTACCTCCGTCTTATCGGATCTCTGATGTACCTGGCCACTACCACACGTCCCGACATCGCGTTCGCCGTCAACCTCCTCGCTCAGTTCTCGCAGGCTCCACGTGCGAGAGCTCTTCACGCGGTTGTGCGAGTGGTATAGTATGTGGTCTCCATGCCGTATCTCGGACTCTGCTTTCGTCGGCAGTGTTAGGTGGTCCTTGACGGCTACACTGACAGCGACTGGGCTTGGAGCCCTGACGGGCGCAGTCGCACTGGCTACGTGTTTCTGCTCGGTGGTACCGCTTTGTCTTGGCGAAGCGGGAAGCAAGGCTACATCGCACGTAGCTCGTTGGAGGCAGAGTATGTGGCTTTGGGGGCAGGGGCTGCTGAGGCAGTTTGGCTGTAGCGCTTGTTTCTTGAGCTTCGGCAGTCAGTACCCGCCATTGTGCTGCGTTGCGACAACCAGAGTGCTCTCGCCGTTGCGGAGAACTCTGGTGTTTTTCATGCTCGCACAAAGCACATTGCGGTTGAGCATCACTTCGTTCGTGATCTGGTGGAGCGACGCGTGATCTCCATCATGTGGGTTGGCACTGACTTGCAGCGTGCTGATTTCTTGACGAAGGCACTTGCCCGCGGAAAGTTCTTCATGGCCATTCGTTCTGTTGGGCTTCGCCCCGTGCNGTCTCATCTGTCTGTGTCACCCACTATGTGGTTGTACCAGTGCTGCACGCGTATGGACATGCGTACCATCGGGTCATGGGGGAGTGTTGTGCTTTGTGCCGTTCCTGTACAGTTTACTGTGACCACTCGGCCGTGTCCATACTCGTGCAGATCCCTGAGGCAGGCAGCCCAGGTGACACCGACGCGACGACAGGCGATGGACTACCCACTTGGAGCTGACCGACCACTGTTCCAGAGCCCCAGATGCCACCGGGACTTTTTGCTGTGCTTCCTACGTCTTGCAGGCGCCTTTCGGCGGACTGGCCATGAGGCCTATTTGCATGTTTTTGCATTGTATGCTCACTGTCAGTCGATGGATGCATGCATGTGACCAGTCGCTGCGTCCGTCTTTTGATTCTGCACGTCTAGGTTCAGACGATGTAGGATTCTGACATGTGTGCGCAGAGTTACGGCCAAAACAGTGGTTTTGGGCCGGTTTTAGGACAGCTCTTGGACTGCCGCGTGCGACAACCGCCGTGCGCCGCGGCAGGTATTTATGCCTTGGACCGGTTTGTTGTCATTTCTCTCTGCATATGCTATGTTGAAGCATTCTGACACTGTGCCTTGTGTCTCCTAGCCAAACCCTTGCCGTTGTGTGTACGACCTGTGACTGTCGTCACCGACTGACCAGGCACTGACGCCCGGTCAGCGGCTGTGTTGCTAGGAAGCTTCTACGCACTTTCTCAACCTCCACCGTGGACGATATGTCATTGCCGGTGGCCGTGTCCATTTGGCGAGCATTCATTGGCGATGAAAATGTCTTGTTTCGAGCGACGCGTAGACGTCGTGTACAGCGCGACGATATCGGTCCACATGCATGGCTCCAGCTTGTGCCAAGTTACCGCCGCCCAGCGGTAAACGACAAAACAAAGCGGAGGCTGCCAAGCCAGGCTGGCAACATGCGACGTTTCTTTACGACATGCAAGTCCATCAAGACTTAATGCTTCCATCGAATAGTGGGTATAGTAGACATAAACTTCGGTTTCAACATGCACAATGAAAACTATGGGCACCGCTGTCATTTCGATTCTGACTATGGACACCGCATGCGTGTCGTATTCGACTTTGGACACCGCCGTCGGTTCGCTGTCGACTATGGGCACCGCGGATCTATCGGCCGAAACGATGGACTCCGGAGTATTCAACTTGCAAAACAAAACACTTTTTGACACTGGGACAACTCAAAGCCCATGCATCGACACTCCCAGGCTTTTGGCAAGGGAAGTGATGGATTGTTTATTTAATGATGCTGTCGATTAGAGGGAACTTCAACAATATGGCTTCTCTGAGCGCACCCTTCTGCAGAGCAAAGCTTCCATGACCATCTATTGACCCCACTTCTAAACAAGGGGAATCTGGTCACATTCTAAGGGAGGAGGGTATACTAAAAAGGGTTGGGACAGCTCATTCATAAGTTTCTAAGAAGGGGGTACATATGTATTCTAGCCCTCTTTGGAATCCTGCTCTCATTTCTCTTGCTCCCAAGGCTATCTCAATCTTGTCTCATTTTTTCCAACAGTTGTGACTTTTTGAGATTTTGAGATGCCCCGGAATTTGAGTTTGTCTTCATGTTTTCTAAGCCTTGCATTCCCATCGCAATGGACAAGGAACCCGAACTTCTCACAGAACACTTGCTCCAGCACGTCTGGCGTTGCTTTCCAGTAGCTATACCGCAGCTCCATGCCGCCCCACAGCCTCATGAACTCTGCGATGCACTTGCCACGGTCATGGTAGTGGCCCGCGCGTGCCGACAGCCCCACCGAACTGAGCCTCCAGTCCGAGTTGCGCGAGTCTCCCCAGTCGCGGGAGTTTCCAGCAACGAGCACAGGCCCGAGCCTCGAGCGCGAGGAGACGAGGAAATTCATCGCGATATCCTCGCAGTTCATGCGCGCGTCGACATAGTCCTTCACGCCTGCGGGCGCGTTGCAGGTGTAGTCGAAGAGGTGGTCGACGTGCAGGATCATGAACTTGGTGAGCATGATGGAGTAGCGGTCCGGCAGCTTGGTGTAGGCCCACGAGAGGCTGTCCATGGAGTAGGAGTGCGCTCGCGGAAAGAAGCCCACGATGCGGTTCTCGTTCTCCTCCCATATCTGGAAAGGAGCGTTGACACCAAGAAAAGCAGGATGCCTTTTTTCTCCGTCTGGACTGATGGGCAAAAGTGGAGAAGCTGGAGGTGCAACGTGTGGGGAAAAGAGAAACGGCGGGGGAGGTGAAGGAGGAGGGGAGCATCGGGAAGGGGGGAGTTGTTAAGCAAGCAAGAGAAATGCACTAGACAGCAACCTTACACATGCTATGCTACTGGAACGCAACAGGGTGCAAGGCAGATGAGAAGGGCATGGTGGATGGCAGGCGCCATGTGGTGCCTTGCAATCAGGTGACGAAACTTTCGCTGAGTGAAAAATCCGCTGCGAAAAATTCGGCCGCAAAACATGACATTGGATCGAATCATCAGGCAAAAATTATTTTTAATGAGTAAAAGTTCAATGTTGTAAGTTTCCCCCCAGAAACCCTTCTTTGAGAGGGTTATTCAAAGGTCAGGCCCTAGTCCCCTGAACAAGTTTTCTGTGGTGAGCCCCACTAAGTCACTTGGGAAGAACACAAACAGGCGTCCCTTGAAACCACCCTTGCTACAGCTCGTGCTGCTAGAGCTACTGGCATTGCTGCTGCAGCTGCCGCCACTGCTGCTGCTACTGCCTTCTACGCTTTTTGCTGCTGCTGCTCTTTGCCTGCATGTGTGGTTGACTGAGCTGCAGTTGTGCGGAGTGGCGGGCAGCGGAGACGAAATCGCATCGACTGAGTAAACGAGTACATGGATCAGCCAGGTCATTGCTACGACTCAGCAGATGATGAATACTCCTTGCTATGGAGGCCAGGACTCGGATTTGTTGTTGATGGAGTACATGCTTGGTGCAGTTGTAATGACATGATCATCTGGTCCATCAGTGGTTGTGCAAAGTAGTCTTGTCATTTTCGTTGCGGTCGTTGACGTGGCTGTCGTCGTCGGCACCGCAGAGACTGTCGACGTCGTCAATAATTGCCGTGTTGTGATCATTGCCGTTGTCGCTCCTGCAGCCGCCCCTGTCATCATCAGTGTCGCATTCGCCGACGCTGCGGCCATCCACATCATTGTCCTCGTCATTCTTGTCGTCGACATCGTTGCGGAATGCAACTGCAACCCTCCATTGTTGTCGATGGCATGGTCGTGGTCGTCATTGTCGACATAAATGCCATCGCCATCATCGTGGATGTCCATGTTGTCATCGTGTACCTTCTGTACCACATTCATCAATGTCAATCTTTCATCCTTGTCCCCAAAGGTCATAAACACAACGACGATGACTCACCATCGCCATTGCCGTCACATTCCACGTCCTCGTCCTCCTTTTCCTTGTTGCCATGAACCCTGCCATCACTATTGTCAATGCCACCGCCAAGTTCCGCCACCATAATCAATAGTGGTGGTCCTCAACATCTCTGTATCTGTCACTGCTGTCATCATCCCTGTAGCCATAGCCATAGCTACTGCCGCCCTCGCTGTCGGATCTATGATGGTTTCGATCGTCATAATTGTTGTCTTTGTCCTTATCATATTCGCTGTCGTTGTCATCATCGTCATCAGTGTTGTTGCCGCAGTTGCCGTTCCTATCATTGTTTTTGTCACCATTGGCGTTGTCTTCATCGTAGTCATTGTCGCCGCCACCTCCGCTACCTCCCCTGACACCGCCGTCACACTTGATGTGGTCAATGCTGCCACCACCACTGACGCCACCTCACACGCTCATTGCCACGGCAGTCACCACCTTCGCCATTGTCGCCATCCTATGCGTAAAAAAAGGCGCAACGGTTTTTACGCAGTTTTCTGCGCAGCGTTTTTTAAGCCACATCTTAATGAAAGCTGCGCCGGTTTTTTCCTTCCTGTTCAAACTTGAAATTGCCCCCCCTGGGGGGGGGAGGTGACCCCCCCCCCCCCCCCNACGGTTTTTACGCAGTTTTCTGCGCAGCGTTTTTTAAGCCACATCTTAATGAAAGCTGCGCCGGTTTTTTCCTTCCTGTTCAAACTTGAAATTGCCCCCCCTGGGGGGGGGAGGTGACCCCCCCCCCCCACCCGGGGCCTGTGCCCCAGACTTAATGGGTCACTAGCAAGGCCCCACCTCCTATCCATGTCACAATGTCACCATATCAAGTCATGTTACCATGTCACATGTCATTCCATCATATGACATTTGCACCACAATGTCACCAAGACACATGGTAAAAAAGTGGGAACACTTTGTCAAACCCCCCGCAAAACATGTTTCTCATAAATAAGTTAAAATTTCTTTAAAATGGCACAAAAAAGCGTTAAAAACGCCGCAAGCGTTTTTTAGCGTTTGTAACGCCCGGTTCATCGAAAGCTGCGGCGTTTTTTAACGCGTAGTCGCCATCGACGTCGTCGTCACTGCCATTTTGGTCGTCATCATCTTCATCGTCGTCCTTGCCACCACCGACGTCAACGTTGTCATCATTGTTATCATCGTCGTCGTCGTCGTCATCGTCCTCATCAGTATTGTCGTCGTCATCGTAACAGTCATCGTTGTTGTTGTTATCGATGCTGCCGCAGCAATTGTCGTTAATGTAGTTGTCATCGTCGTCGTCGTCGTCGTCGTCGTCGTCGTCGTCGTCGTCGTCGTCGTCGTCGTCGTCGTCATCCTCGTCGTCCTCCTTTTCGTCGTCGTCGTCGTCGTCGTCGTCGTCGTCATTTTTGTTGTTGTCATCGTCGCTGTCGTAGACAATGCCACCGTCGTCGACATCGCCGACAACGCCGCCGTCGTCGTCGTCGTCGTCGTCGTCGTCGTCGTCGTCGTCATCGTCGTCGTTGTCGTCGTTGTCGTCGTTGTCGTTGTCGCCGTCGGCGTCGTCGTCGTTGGTGCCGCCCTTGTTGTCGTGGTCTTTGTAAGTGTCGTCGTCGTCATCCTCGTCGCCGTCGTCACAATGATGATAACTACAAGAACTTGTTGACCTCATTGCCATGGTTCCCGTCAACAACATTGCGGCCTTCAACCTCAAATTGTACAAAGACACCAGTACTTCCCAAATGACATGCGTAAAGGAATCTGCAAGCTACAAGGGATAACAAGGCA
>SZWC01007565.1:14383-43114 GCA_023375785.1 Penium margaritaceum | reverse complement strand
CTTCCCTTGCAAGCCTCTTCCACCCCTCACTGTCCTCCAGCAGTTCCCTCGGGCTGCTTGTATTCGACCAGAGCACATAAATAGCGTCGACCACTGGGCTCTGAGCAAATTCCTTCATGTTCTCCTGCAGTAGTTTGACACGCGACTCTGAAAACCCATTCACCAGAATCGTGACCTTGTCAGGCCGCAGGCTGTCCAACGGCGGGTATTGGTTCCGGTCGCAGATGTTTTCGCCGGGGAATTTTGACTCAACGTACGGGTCCGGTGTGCCTGGAGAATCGCAATTCTCTCGTGTCACCCTCTTTGCACAATGACCGCTGCTGCTGCCGCCGCCACAGCCGCCAACGCTTCTGCCGCTTCTGCGGCTGCTGCTGTTGCTGTTGCTGTTGCTGCTGCTTCGGCGGCTACCTCCCGTGCCGGAGTGGACTGCAGCCAAGAGCAGTGCCAGGAAGGCCATGGCAGCGATGGCGGCGCCTATCCACAGTACACAAGTGGGCATTTTTGTGTCGAATTTATGTCTCTCGGGGGTAGAATTTCTGAGGTCGGAGGAGCTACCTCTGCCGTACTGTGTGAAGACGGAGAAGGGGGGGGAGGTCGGTGACTTTGCCTTGGTGGAATCCATGTTCCCTTAGACCCATGAACATGGATGGGACGAGCAGGAGAAGAAGCAATGTCTGAAACGCGGGACGGGATTGAGATGTGTCCAACAATAAAAAGCGAAGACGGGCCCCAGGTGAAAAAGACCGGTCCACTATCTCTATTTACCCACGTTCGGTTCGCAACGCAAGCAGTAAAAAGCGAGCAGGGAGCGAGTAGGCGAGACACGGGTCATCAGCAACATGAGCGTCACCAACAGCAGCGAAGAGCGCGACAGCAGAAGCAGAGGCGGGAAAGAGCGACCGCAAGAGCGGTGCGGCTAAACACCAGGTCGCCCCCATTTTCGGCCGACAATCTTCGAAACGCCCCCATTTTGAAGATTATACCCTCGTAACCTCCATTCGCAAACCATAGACCAGGTCACCCCGCTTTTACATTTGTTTCCCAACTAACCCCTATTTGGGGTTACGTAGTAACCCTATGCAATCGGTTCGGTATCCAAGAATCAGTGCTGACGTCATAAAATCCGCTGCACAAGGACTTTCGCGACGGCAATTCTATCTACGGTCAGTGTTTCTGTCCACCGACAGCCCATCGAGTATTTTCTAGGTATTTTTTTCAGCACTTCTGTCGCGTCCGGAAGACAGCCCCTCTCTGAGCGCGATTTTCCTTGCGGAAGCGACTCCCAGTCCAAGAAATTCGTGCGAATCGGACAGAATTCGCGTAGCAACCATGGTTTTTTTCCGAAACAGATACCGGACATCGCAAGCAAGCACTTGACTTCACCGACGACGACTTCTCGGACAGGAGGGGAAGGTCGAGCAAAACTCGTTTCCAAGGCAGATAACATGTTTGAACCCGGCTTCAGTCTAATACTACGTAACCCCAATGCAAGCCTGCGTGCAGCCAATCCCACTAGTTTTTGACTTTTTCCTCATTCGCCCGAGGTGTTTTCAGAAAATCTCCATTTTGGGGGTTCATTTACTTTGACGTCGTTGAAAGCTTGGAGGACGTTATCATTTGTGCCTGTTGGAACACAATGTGAACGAGATGGTCCTTCGTAGATCCTCGCGCGTCAACCTCTCGATTGAACCTAGCGCGCAGAGACCAGCAAGCAAACCAGATGGACGAGCAAAAAACAATAGCTTGAACGACTCTCTCAAACTTGCAGCTTGAATAGTGATCAATCAAGAACTTTTGCTACAGTTTTGAACACCCCCCCCCCCCTCACCTGTCATATGCCGAACGCAGTGTAGATGGTGAATACATACAAGTTGCGAGGCAGTTGAAGATTTAGAATTTGCGAGACTTGAACAATTTATAATTTGCAGTGTGTGTACTTCAATGACAAGTGTCAAAATGTAGCGGGAGGGCCGGTTCGGCCCTCCCTCCTCGCCGAAGGAAGGGGCGCACCACCCCTCGCGTCAGCGAGGGCTGGCCGACGGCCAGCACTTCGATGGCTGCCGACCCGCTTGCTGCCGGCCGGCGGGACGGCCGGCCACCAACCGCTGATCGCAGTCTCTGCCCGATCAACGGCTGAGGGGCCACAAGGGCCTCGAGGGCAAGGCCTCGTGTCCTTGGTCCCCGTTTGCCCTCCTCGCAAGCGAGCGAGCGAGGACGAGGGAGGGGAACGAGGGAAGATAGGCGAGAGATTATGACGCAAAATCGCCATGCCTTGCAGGCGACGATTTCGCAACCGAATGTCAAAAATGTAAATTGAAGTTCGTTTGTGACAGACTTCGACATAAAGTAATGGAATAACTCGTGCGAATGCACGAGTTCGAGGTAGAAATCCTTGGTTTGGGTCCCAAAACTAGAGGTAAGGCTAACTTAAATGGGCCTCCGGAGACTTGAAGCATTCGAGTCTACCTGCTCTGGGTAGTTGATGACAATTGCACCTGAACCTTGCGAAGGGGGAAAACCCTTGACGCGGACTGAGAACGCCATTCTGCGAATTCCAACGACGACTTCAGAGCAGGAGTTGGAGACACGACCCGGTTACAATTATTTTCAGAGCTAGACGATCCCTGCGACTAAGGATTCGACGGAAACGGCAGCTAAGTCGCATAAAAAATGCCACTGGTAGCCGCAAGCAGCATCAGCAAAAACTCCAAAAGGGACTACAACATCTATACTTCACGGATTGAAGTGCGGTAAAGTGCGCTGGAGAGCTCGAATAAGGATCTTCTTCCTGTGGAGCCTCGTCCTTCGAACTTCTCCTCACTTCCAGGGGGCTAGAAGGAATTTTGTTGAACGGGGTGGGGAGTCCCCACCCCCAAAAACCACCAAATCCTCCCCATGTACAAGCCTCCTTCTTCCCTCCCTCATCCATTAAACTGGTGCAACTTCCATTCCCAAGATCAAGGACTCTCACGACCTTAGAGCATCCTAAAAAGAAGTAGGGTGTCACCTTGAAGGATTTTGACCGCACTCCAATGCCACCCGCTCAAGGGAGAAGCCGTCCAAGAACGTGAGAGGCGTCAAGGAGCGTGAAGAGAAGGCCAAAGAAGACAAGAAGACAAGAGGAAGATAAGGAGATAGAAAAAAGAGTAAAAGACTTGCTAAAACTTTTTAGAATTCCTCTTTGCACTCCTTACCCTTGTTTTGAGAGCGACACTAACGTCCCTTGTCATTTCCTTGTCTTGTAATCTTCTGTTTTCCAAGATTTTAGTCACTACCATTTGTCCTCAGTCAAGGCCTAAGAAGACTAGTTTCAAAATCCACGCCCTTGTGCCAACGTGGCGGCCTAGGAAAATAGAATTAAACTTACAATTGCTTCACCAATCATGAGAGCGAGATTTTAGGAGGCGATTTTTCCTCAAAGTTGTGGGGTGATCCTCACAAAGATCTTCACGTGCTAGTTGTACGAGCAGCGAGATGGAAAGTACTAGATCGTCCAAGACCAGCAAGGGCAAGGTGGTGACGGCCTCAGCAAACGCCCTTGACGGACTCCAAATTCTAGGAGCCGCCGCAGTGAGCACGGTTGCCAAATCAAAGGCAACCATACCGCCAAAGGCAACCAGCGCAGACCTCCGCGGCAATGAGAAGCGTGCGGAAGCCAAAAAAGCACTCGACGAGCATCTCGACACGCATGTGGGCGACCCTCACGCAACGGACGACGCACTTGAGGAGGACCACCCGGGTGTGGACCCCGACGAAAAGCACGACGCCGATGATGGCAAAGGCGGCAAGGATCGCAATCATTGCCACCGTCGTGCGGCGAACGCGAGCCGGTCACTCGAGAAGGGAAAGGCGCTCGCCGCATCGCCTGAAGCTGCTGATAGAAGCGAGATTGCCGAGAGCAGCAAAGGCGGTGAAAGCAGCCACGTGGGAAGTTTTTCTTTACAACGAGCCAGACAACGTAGACACAAAGGCAATTCATGATGACCGCCGAAGGCTAGCTTAGGAGGCTGCCGAGGCGGCGGCCCGACTCAAGTTCACCACCGATGGTGGAGGTACAGCACCACCCGGAGGAGTGAGGGCGGACGTCCCTTCCTACGACATGGCCAGGATGGGGCAAACCAACGTCTACTCGAGCGTCATCGTTGACGACAGCCTCCTCCGAAAGGTAGGACTCCTTGGAGGCGTGTACGCGAACCGTAACCTCCTGTAGTGGGTAAAGGTACACGAACAACGTGAGCCTCTGGAGGCCATCGCCGATGCTCTGACGACATTAGAGCTCAAGTTCACATTTGCCACCTTGCTGTCCCACGTTGGGCGGAGCATCATGGACCTCGACCGTGATCGCCAGCTGCACCGATTGGCCGCCCATGAGGCAAGCCACCAATGCAACGACCTTGACAAGGCGTTGTAGAGCGTGATCTAGGTGCGGATGCAGCAGAAAGCACAATGTGTCGCAGCTGCTGATGTCACTACCAATGGCAGCAACGACTTGCCTACCTCTACGAATTTGGGACCGGTTATGAACACATCCTTCATCCATAGTGTGGAGATCTTGTGGAAGGGCATGAAGCTGACCGATTGGCTGAATTACATAGAGCACGTTCTATGTGTCCACAAGGCTCCACTCAGTTAGTGGGGCGACCTTGACACGACTTGACTTGAAGATAAGCTCTTCAAGTGTGTGGTCAAGGAGTAGACTGTGCAGTAGCCACACCTCAAGTGGCAGCCCATGCCGTGGGAGGCCTTTTGTGTGATTATGCGTAAGAAGTTCACCCAGCATGAGGAGGCGCAGTGCGCCTTCCACAAAATCAAGGACTTCAGGCAGTTGAGTGGCTCGCACGAAGCCTACTTGAGCGAGTTCACTACACTCATCGAGGAAGTCGAAAGCTTTACCGAGGGCGATGGGACTCAGGCCTTCAAGTACCCAAAGTGTATGCTCTTGGAGTACTTGCGTGACGGTCTTGCCAGCGAGAAGCTGAAGGACAAGACCACCACAATGGCAACCGGCCAGGCTTGGACAAGCTAGAGGGCGTTGCGGGGTTACATGAGTGAGGTGTATTCGATGAACCCAAAGCACTACTCGGACGCAAGACCAAACGCGCGCGCACAGCAAGGCTGCGACATGCGCATGGACGTTGCGGGGGCTGGAGGAGCAGCCAGGCAGTGGGGCAGGGCCAAAGGCAAGTAGCCTGCAAACCCTCTAGTCAAGAAGATTGGTGGGTACAAGAACCCAAACCACAAGCACATCCGTGACAATGATGAGCTGCAGGCGGCGTGTGAATTTCGCAACACAGCATACCGCGACGGACTCTGCCACAATTGTATGCAGCCTGGTCACTTTAGGGCTCAGTGCCCTGAGGCTGGTGGTGGTGGACAAGAGCCTACGCCGTTAGCCGTAGTAGTAGCACCTCATGGGGAGGGTACAACAGGAGGCTGCGGACAGGGCCGTGGACAAGGCCATAGATAGGGTCGCGGTCGCGGCAATGAGCCCGGCCGTGGTAACAGACAAGGCTGTGGGGCACGTTTTCTCCACCCCTGAGTGACGTTAGTGGGGACCACTTAAGGGTAAGACTAGATCACGAGTGTGGGTTCATGTTTTCAGACGAGGATGCTAAACAATTTGAGTTTTTTACGAGTTCAAATGTCTATGTTGTTTTCTCCCCTCTCATTGAACCTTATTCTGCACTCACTGATCGACATTACCCCCTAAATCTTGCATCAGCGGACGAGATGCATGAACGAACCTGCTTACTGGTGGCGACCGTGGCCTCTATGCAAGAATTGTGTAACACAATGATTGAAGTAAAAGCTCTCAAAGCGATGAGTTCAATCACGTTTGCGGTACCTTTAGTCAACGATTTTGACCCAGTGAAGTTTGAAGACTGGAAGGTGCTAGCAGAATTCACATGTGCCTACAAGATGAGGAGTCGAGTAGGGGATTCGTGGGAGTTGCGACGTCCGCCGATTGGATTCCGTGTTTATCACAAACTCGGGTTGCCATCGTCGAGCCTGTTCACTTGAAAGAGTGCAGGCAACATGACGATGCAATCAAATGGGACACCTAGCTGGTGCTCCCATGAACGTACTTGCTGACACTGGAGGAGATGACTCATTTGTTAGCCTTGGCTTTACTGGACATGTTGGCGTGAAGTACCAGCCATCGAATGGCGCAGTTGTCGTTGGTGACAACTGTACGGTACCCGTGATCGGTACCTGGAAAATAAAACATTGTATTCAAGGATACACACAGAGTGTCACATTGAAGGTACTCAACCTTCTTGACCCATTTGATGTGGTGCGAGGCGATCCCTACCTCTGTGAAAACAAGACTCTAATGTGCTTTGAATCAAAGTGTTTGATCCTCCAAAAGGGACGACATCGCCTTACATTCATTCCGAGTACGAGATTGGTGCCAACCTAACTCAAAGTCCATATTAGCTTGAGTGCGATGGAGGTCAAAAGACGTAGCCGACAAGGTTGTCAATGCTTCTTGGCTCAGATGAATAAATTGGAGGGGGATGTAAAGGAAGACACGCCAAAAGAGATCAAATCTCTATTGGCGGAGTTCTCGAATGTATTCCAAGACCCACTGGTTGGGCTTTCACCAGAAAAATACATGGGCCACACGATTCTGTTACAACCGGGGGTGACTCCTCTGTTGAGACTCATGTATTTTCTTAGTCTAGCAAAAAGGCAAGAGGCCGAACGCCAAATCAAAGAGTACCTTGCAAAAGGATGGATTGAACCAAGTAGCTCGTCGTACGGTGTGCTGATCCTTTTTGTGATAGAAAAGGATGGTGGTTTACGCATGTGCGTAGATTACCGGGTGTTGAACAAGCTAACGGTGAAAAATTGATTCCTCTTACTACGGATTGGGGACCTTTCGACCAACTCCAAGGGGCACAAGTTTTTTTTCCTTGGATTTGTCTCAATGGTACTATCAAACCTGCATCACCCGCACAAGATGATGTGCCCAAAATGCGTTTCGAACGTACATGGGACACTATCAGTTTCGAGTGTTATACCTGAGGCTTACAAATGCCCCGGCAACCTTTCAAGGAGAAATGAACCGAACGTTCGCCAAGAAACTAAGTCAGTTTGTCTTGGTTTTCGTGGATAATACCCTGGTTTTCTCCAAATCAATGGAAGAGCACATAAAACATCTGCACGAAGTCCTCGCAATCCTTCGGGAACATAAGTTCTATGCAAAAGTGAGCAAGTGCAAGTTTGCACAAGATGAGCTCGAATCGCTTGGACACATTGTCGGCAAGGACGGCATTCGTGTCGCCCACAAATGGTCCCAAGCCATTGTAGACTGGCCACGCCCAGAAAAGGTTGGCAGATTTGGTCTTTCCTCGGCCTTGCAAACTACTTTCAACAGTTTATGCAAGGGTATTTGACCTTGGTAGCACCGCTAACCAGGCTCACGCAAGAAAAGTGCACTGGGAATGGACATCTGATTGTGAGAACTCTTTTCTCAAAGTCAAAGAGCTTTTATCCACAACGCCCGTCCTAGATGTTCCGGATCCATGGCAACAGTGGGAGGTTTGATGTGATGCGTCAGTAGTAGGAATCGGAGCCGTCCTCATGCAGAACGGTCACCCAGTTGCGTATGAGAGCCGGAAACTCATCCCCACAGAAATGCGATACACGACTGAGGATCAAGAGCTCCTTGCTATAGTACACACTTTCAAAATGTGGCGTTGCTACCTCAAGGGTGCTGAAGGAGGTGTGACGGTCGTGACCGAGCATAACCCATTGGTGTTTTTCCAAACGCAACCGAACCTGTCAAGACGACAGGCGTGTTGGAGTGAATACCTGAGCCGATTCTCGTTCACATGGGAATATCGGCCAGGACGCATTGATGTGGCCAATCCACTCAGCAAACAGCCTGTGGAAATAAAAGCAACCATGAAGGTCGGTGGGTGTTTTATGGCCATTTCAACAGCAAAAGTACAAACACTAGATCCTCCTGCACCTCTGCGGCAACTACCACAAGAGATTATCCATTACAACAGTTTTGTAAACAAGATCCGGATGGGATACTGTGTGGATTCTTGGTTTCAAGAATCTCAGAATCTAGAAAAGTACGGATTGGTGGAGACCGTAGGATTCTGCTGGCACAGAGTACATGTTATTGTACCAAACTCGGGAGACCTTCGAGCAAAGATTATCTTCTAGTTCCACGACACGCCCATCTCAGGTCATGTGGGACCTTGAAAGACCGGACAGGCACTCTCGGACCACTATTGGTGGCCAGGATGCAGTGTCGATTCCCGTAATTATTACATGACATGCGACCCATGTCTTTGGAATAAGGCTCGTAACAAGAAGCCTGCTGGACTC
Source organism: Penium margaritaceum (assembly GCA_023375785.1). NCBI lineage: Eukaryota > Viridiplantae > Streptophyta > Zygnematophyceae > Desmidiales > Peniaceae > Penium > Penium margaritaceum. The sequence goes on along the minus strand of SZWC01007565.1, from coordinate 34,768 downwards.
CTCCAACAATTTCCCATTCCTGGGACTTCATGGGAGTTTGTGAGCATAGAACTCATTACTATTCTTCCCGATACGGCCCGCGGCCACAATGTAATACTAGTGGTTGTGGATCTTCTGACAAAGATGACAAGCTTTATGATTCCTACAACGAGTGAAGTGATTCCTCTGATGTGAATACAGAGGAGACCGCTGGTCTCTTCTTTGAGGATGTTGTAAAGCACCACGTTGCGCATTATCTCCGACAAAATATTTATTAGTAACTTGTGGCCAAAGATGTACAAGTACTTTGGTAGCGATTCGTAGATGTCAATAGCGTTTCACCCTCAAAGTGACGAAGAAAAAGAGCGCATGAACCATACTCTAGAACAAATGCTCCGCATGTACGTGGACTCTGCCATGAATGACCGGGACGAGTTCCTAGCACTGGCAGAGTTTGTTGTGAATAACTTGGTGAGCAAGTCTACACAGGTCACACCATTTGTATTGAGGAATGGTTGGCATCCAGCAGTACCGTCTTCATTAATGAAGAGTGGGAGTACTGCATGATAGGTTCCTTCTGCTCAAGCCTTTGCCGAACGCACTGACTCCTTGTTACAGGAGGTGAAGGGTCACCTTCAAGCTGCTCGGCAACGACAAAAGGCATATGACGAGAAAACTCACTGTGAGGTCTCGTTTAACATCGGTGACAAAGTGTTGTTTAGCACTAAGAATCTTTGGCTTATGTCGCCAGGGGCGCGAAAACTTCTACCAAAGTGGATTGGGCCATTTCCCATCGTTGCACGCATCGGGCCAGTGGCATGCCGATTATTGCTTCCGCTGAGTATGAAGATACATGACGTATATCATGTGAGCCTGTTGGCTCCATACACAGCAGAGGGAACCGTTCAGCCACCACCGACAGTCCTTACTGCCGATGGCCAATACGAGGTCCTTCGCCTACTACAGCACCGAGAGTGTACTCTCCGGTCGTGGGTTGTTTGGGAATGCCTCGTTAAGTGGGTCAAGTGTGGACCTAAACATAACTCATCGGAGCCCGAATCTCACTTGCCCACAGGGGTGATCAACGAGTATTGGAGCAAGCTGGCATCCCTCACGGATCGACGCGTGTAAAGGGGCACCACCTAAACACGGGAAAAGTGAACAACATTCCCGCAAGATGACATTCATGGACTGCAACCATAGGAGGTTGGGTATGTCCAACATGGTTATCGCGCAGACGCTCCAGCCTAAAGGGTGGAGGCCGCTAACCATGCAGAACGATAAGCTGTAGCTTAGGTCCAATTTCCATGCGCGTGTTCATGTTTAGCTGGTGATTGAAATGATTAAATTTTCTTTCACAATGTTGATGACTCACTATCTGACAATCTTGCTTTTTGTTCATGAACCCAGACGTTTCACAATAAGTGGGGAGGAATGTAGCGTGAGGCCCGGTTCGGCCCTCCTTTCTTGCTCAATCGAGGGGTGGTTGCGCACCGCCCCTCGCGTCAGCGAGGGCTGGCCGACGGCCAGCACTTTGCTGGCTGCCGGCCAGCTTGCTACTGGCCGGCTGGACGGTTTGCGGCCGGCCAAGTGACCGGCCGGCCACCAGCCGGCCAGCCACCAGCCGCCGATCGCAACCTCTGCCCGATTGACGGTTGAGGGGCCACGAGGGCCTTGAGGGCAAGGCCTCATAGCCTCGTGCACTCGCCCTCATTTGCCCTCTTTTGCAAGCGAGCGAGCGAGGAGGAGGGAGGGGGACGAGGGACCAGAGGCGAGGATCCTGGCGTGATATCGCCAGCGTGCCTCGCATGTGATGATTTCGCGCCAGAACGTCAAAAACGCAAATCGAAGTTTGTTTGTGACAAACATTGACATAAAGTAACGGAATAACTCGTGCAAACGCATGAGTTCAAGGTAAAAAACCCCGGTTTGGGTCCCAATATAAGGGATACGGCTTAAAACGGAAATGGGCCTCCGAAGACTCGACATATTCAAGTCTCCTTGCTTTGGGTCATTGATGACGATTGCACCTCAGTCTTGCGAAGGGGGTAAACCCCTAACGCGGACTGAGAACGCCATTCTCCAAACTTCAACAACGACTTCAGAGTAGGAGCTGGAGACTATGTCCGTTACACAAAATGATAAAACATAATATACAAGTGCCGAGTTACCAATGAGGCATAGTCCGGGTTACTGGGTCGGTTGTTGAGCGTGGGGAGTCGTTTCCTGAGTGGTCGAATTCAAGACGGTCCGCCAAGAAGTCGGGGGTCTTCGAGAATCAACGGTGAAGATGCTAGATTCACCGGTGAAGATTCTATCGTAGATTCGCTAAAGTTGTTAAAGTTGTCAGAAGGTTGAGGAAGATTCACTGGAGGCGAGGGCAGTTGGCTGGTTTTCCCTCGACTCTCGGAGAGAATATCGCAATCTCGTTATACAATGGGTTGTTTGTGTAAAATCAGAAATGCCCATTTGGAAAAACCAGGGCCTCGTCTATGTCTAGTACGTAACACTTCTCCCCCCTTTAGCTGCGACATCCTGGCGCGCAAAAAAATGTGGCCCAGTGACGAGAAAAGCAGTTGTCAATGAGGTGATGGACGTCTCAGAGGTTGTTGTAGGGTTCCTTGCTGTTGTGCGCGACGTCTTAGCTGTTCCACTTGACAAGATACTCTGTTGTTTTGCCTCGTCGACGGTGGCCAACGATGTTCTCGATAACATACCTTGTGTCTTCGTCCACTTGAACAGGAGGTGGAGGAGGGACATCTCTGCCATGGAAGTTCTCTTCGGGGTCTTGGTAGTTCTTGAGTCGGCTGACATGGAACACCGGATGAACTTGCATAGTGTTGGGGAGTTGGAGTCGTGCAACCACAGGGGTTTGCATGCGCTCGATCTTAAACGGTCCCAACCATCAGGGTTTGAGCTTTCCATAGTCCACTCAGTGAAGTTTGATGTTTGCCGAGCTGAGAAGGACTTTGTTGTCCGCAGTGAAGATGTCGTCACTGCGATGTCTATCAGCTGCTTGTGTCTTTGCGAGTCTTTACCGTTTTTCCTCCCAGATGGTGGTGAGGTCACATCGTTGAACATCAACTACGAGAATGTTGTTGCATCTTTGTAGTCCGGCTGGTGTGGCGGGATGTTTGCCATACACCACTTCAAACTGAGTTTTGCACGTTGTGGTGGAAACTGCCAAATTATATGCGATTTCTACGCTTGGGAGTTCTTGTGCCCAATCCGTCTCGTGAGGTTTGCAAAGTGTTCGAAGAATTTGTTTGTCTGATTTGTCGCTCGGTTTGGCCCTCGGTTTGAGGATGAAATGCTATTGAAAATTGAATTCTCCTACAGTAGCGAGTCATCACTTCGTGCCAAAAACGGGTGTTGAATCGACCATCTCTGTCACTTGAGATAGTTCTCGGTACGTCGTGTAGCCGTACGATGTTGTTTAGAAACAACCGTGATGTTCCCTCGGCGGTGACGATGGTCGTTAGCATGAAGTGGGACATTTTGGAAAACCCGTCGACAATCAAGAGGATTGCGTCATATCCCTCAGGTGTGACTAGTAATCTTGTGATGAGCTTCATGGAGATATTGGCCCACGGTTCTGTCGGAACATGGAGTGGTTGCCGATAAGGCTGCACACGAATCCTTGGATTCGATAATCTGATTCCAGAATCCCGAATCCAGACCCGGATTCAAGAATCCGGATCCAAGGTTGGGTCTCATATGGGGATTTGGGAATCCACTCACGAATCCTTGGGAAGGGGAGGGGGTCCTTAAATCGAACATCCAGTCAGTTCAAATCCAACAATTGACTCGTCGTTTGGTGTTTCAAAAAATTGATCTCTCGGAGGGTCGCAGGCCGTCCCTCCGCGCCCGTCACTCCCAAGCACGTTTTGCGCATGTGGCAGGTCACAGACCTGGCACATGCGCGAAACCTTGACGGCGGCCATAACTTTTCTTGTCTAACTCAAAAGGTTGACGGTCGCACCCACGACATTCAGGTGACCGCACTTTTGCACGAACGTGCAAGGACCTGATTTGGACAAATCATGCCATCGCCCGAGCCTGAGGTTCGGCAGTTGGGAGATCTGGCGTCAGGCCAGATGAGTAAGAAGATTACATGTAGGCTTGGGTTTCAGGCTTGGGCGATAACACGATTTTCAGTCGTATGGCCTGACGCCGGACGTTGTGCCTTGGTGTCACCTCCCACTTAGGGGTACAGAACGTAGTTCCGAGAATGAAAGGGGGGGGGGGGGAGCGAGCCTGAGATTTTTCCTCCATCAGGGCTGACACGTGGCACACCAGCAATGTACCACGGCTGGCTTCTCGGTAGCTTGGAGCCACCACGAACTCGTACCATAGATGTACGAGATGCTATATAGTGCAGGTCCATTCACTATTCTGCATACACTGTTTGGCTGTCATGCTAAAACTATCGTACCAGCAACAGTTGGTGCGGCGTTTTGGTTTGTGTTCGCCAGAATTCGCGAATCCACCAGGATTCGCGAATCCCGGATCCGGATCCATGAATCCGAATCCAAATACGGATTCGGACTCTTGAATCCAGATCCAGGCTGAGATTTGCGAATCGGATTCGGTGTGCAGCCTTAGTTGCAGAAGCCCAGGTGGTTGTGTGGGACGGGATTTTTGTCGATGACATGTGTCGCAGATTTTGAAGACGTTGGCCTCATCAGATTGCATCTTGTCCCACAATTGATTTTTTGCCAGCTTCTTCAGCGTCTTGCCCTCTCCGAAGTGTCCACCTGGTCCTGTAAAGTGGCCCTCTTCGAGCAGCATACGATGAAGTTTGTTGTTCGAGGGAACGACCACCTGGCGAGTGAAGTGCCATCGCCAATTGGGTGCGTCGTACCAGAATTTTTCCTGGTCTGTCATGCTGGTTGTAGCCTTGTGCGGACACTTTCTTGAGATATGGGTCTTGCTGTAGCTGTAGCATTGGCACGCCAATAAATCTGGTTGGCGGCTAATTGCGTCCGCCTGGTTGATTTGGCCTGGCCGGTACTCGATGTCGTAGTCGAGCCCGGATTCAAGGAATTCCATCCATCAGGTTTGAAATCGACTGAGATTTGGCAATGTCTTCAAATATCTTAACTCATGGTGGTCCGTGTGCATGATGCATCAGCAGCACTCCAGGTAACACCGCCATGTCTTGAACGCGTGTATGACCACCAACATTTACTTCTCGTGTACTACGTAGTTGTGATCCAGTCATCGCAGTTTTCGGGACATGTAGGTGACCGGTTGCTCGCCGTCGCCGTGGTCTTACAGGAGGACTGCGCCAATGGCTCGATCGTACGCATCTGTGGCCATGAAGTATTCGACCGTTGGATAGGCTAATTGTAGGGCCGATGCCAAGGTTAGAGCTTTTCGTGTTGCACTAAACTCTTCTTGTTCGTTGTCTCCCCACCGCCACTTGTTTTCTTTCCAAGTGAGGTCAGAAAGAGGCGCTGACACTCGGGCGTAGTCCCATACGAATTGCCAGTAGAAATTGCAAAACTATGAGAAAAATCTGAATTTCTCAAACGTTGTTTGACATTGGCAAATCAGCGACTACTGCCACTTTTTTCGGATCCATGGTGTTCTGTCCACCGTTGATGACATGGCCCAATAACTCGATCAAACTACGACTGAAATCGCATTTGAAGAGCTTTTTGAAAAACTTCTCTCTTTGTAAAACTTCAAGGACTTTTTAAGATGTCCATCGTCCTCCAAGATGCGGGTGTACACCAGAATGTCGTCGAGGTACACCAAGACAAAATCGTCAAGGTATGGTCAGAAAATGTTGTTCATTGCTACCATAAACTTTGCCGAGTCATTTGTTTGTCCAAACAGAAGCATCGTGAACTCGAAATGCACGTAGCCGGTTCTGAACGCCATCTTCTTGATGTGGGAGTCTGCCACGCGTATCTGGTGATAAGCGTTGCGCAAGTCTATTTTGTTGAAAATTTGGGCTCCTCGGAGTTGGTCAAAAAGCTCGTCACCTTGGGAAAGAGGGTAGCTGGTTTTTACGATATCGTCGTTCAACGCCTCATAATCCACGCACATCTACTTTTTTCCGGATTTCTTTTTTTCAAACAGTATTGGTGCGGTGTATGGTGACGTGGATGGGTGGATGAATCCCTGACCGAGAATCTCATTGAGCTTCTTTTTCAGCTCGGTCAGCTCGTGATCGCTCGTCCAATAGGCCCTTCAAACTGCAAGTCTGCTGCCCGGCTTAAGTTTGATGCGATGGTCAATGTCTCGTTGAGGCGGTCAGCTTCTAGAGAGTTTGTTAGGGAAGATGTTCGCAAAATCCCGCATGAGTAGTGCAAACTCTTTGGGTACCATCGTGAACTTTGTTGATGACGATGAGGCTGATGAGGCTGATGGTGAGTCTGCTACTGCCACTTCCGCTTCTTTCATTGTCTTGAGATGTATGGGCCATGCACGACTTCCTCGTCTAATACACTGTTTGGCCATGTTGAGCGGTGTCGGCTGCACAGGTTGTCGCTTCTCGGCTACCGTGACTTCCTCTGCTGCTTCCACCCCTGTTGCTTTTGCTGTCGGCTTCCGTCTTGCACGTAGAAGCTGTCGTTTGGTGTTGTCAATTTCTGTGTAGACGTTGCCGCTGTTCCAGTCAACCTGCAGATTATGTCGGCACAGGAAATCTTGTCCGAAGATGATTTTGTGATCGCTCTTTGGACAAGTCCTCCAGACCGTTACATCTCGTAGGTATCCCTCTTGTAGTCTGAGTGGTTCTCAGAGTTTTCGTATTTACAATCTCTCGTCGACAGTTTTTCCTTCAAACACTCCTTGTTTGGTCTGCAAACTGCATTTGCAAACCATGTCATTGCTCACAAAGCTATGTGAAGCTCCTCCATCCAGTAGTGCCGGGACCGTTCTACGACTCTTGCATCCTCAAGGCTGAACTTTTAGCAGTATCACCGATTGGTCGTCCTCGTACTCCTCGTCGAACTTTGCCATCTCGGAATCCCTCTGCAATGATGTAGGTCATTCAGATGGGCGATTGTTTGGCGTAGATTGCTCTCTGGGGACAAGAGTTGCACTTTCCACTCCTACCATTTGCTGTTTCTTGACTCCTTTCTCTATGAAATCCTCCCCATTTCGCCCGACGTTTCCGTAGTTGTGGCAGGTTTGCCCTTCTTTCTGGTGGACAGTGTCTACTTCTATTGGAGTCCGTTGCATCGGATTTTCTATTTCCACAATAATTGTGGTTGGGAGGTTGCCAGTCGTTGGATTCCTGGATCTGAGTGTTGTAGTCGGCATTGTCCATCCTTTTCGCTGCTACAATCATCAAAGCAAGTCGTTTTGGATGCCGAAAATAGCGATTGCTTGCTGCATATCTCATTTTAGGCTGTTGTTGTAGTGAAAACATAGTTTTTCTAGGGCAATCTCTCCTCCCGTGATGATCTTGTGGAATCTCCGCGTATACTCTACCACACTGAACTGCTGACGATGATGCTGGAGCTTGTAGTGTGCATCAGACTTTTCATGTAGTTGTCCAGAGCGTGCGAGCATCGCTCATAAGAATTCCTTTCTGTTGGCTGGTGGCGGCAGTGCGTCTTGCCAATGTGGATTGATCTACTCCAAGGGTAGAACGCGTGTGGTCGGCGATTTGAGACGGGCACAGTTGGCTGTTGATGATGCCCCACCAGTCTCTTGCTGCCGCTGGATGGTCTTTAGATCACACCACCAACTTTGCGACGTGCCACGCAAAATCGCACCCGTGAGATCAATTTTCTTTTGATCGTCGTTGACCCCAGAGTGGTGAAGTAGACCTCCCAAGTCCTCAGCCACATGGGAACCGTCGGTCCTTTTGAGTTCGCAAGATCAAACGATTCCGTTGGAGTCGGACAAATTTTGTGTTCACTCAAGAGTTGGGAATTTCTTTCGACAAGCACAGCTTCACGTGTGCTTGTGTCGCAAAGAGCCTCCATCGCAACGTTGAGCTGTTGGAGCAGATGGTTGTTGATTCCTTTGAGCATAGAGATGCGGTTTGCCAATTCCTTGTTGATCTGTGCATGTCGACCAGTGCCACCTGTTGTCTTACTGTCGTTGTCGAGGCTGTCAGTAGGGGCGGCTGATTTACCACCGCTTGGTCTGCGATCGAATTGGTCGTCGAAGCCATAGGGGTTGTTCCAGGTGCCGCATAGCGTTCCACGCCATCATTCAGTGTCTCTTCAGGGTTTGTGTGCATCGGCAAATTGTGCTCCTCCATTGTGAAAGCTGTCGCCAAAGACCTGTAGTTGGTCGTCTGTTGTGCTCGCTCGCCTCATGTTGTTGTCGCGAAGTCTGCAAAGTCTTGCCGTGCGAGATGCGCTGACAGCTTGTGCGAGGTAGTCCTCCAGATGGGTTAAGTAGTGGGATGCCTCTCTAGTATCGATGCGCTCTTGTACCAAGTGTTATACTGAATGGAGTATAGATGATTGACAGGTAGAAGTTGTAAGGAAGAACACAATTGACGATTTGGGACACTTGAGAAATTTAAACTAAACGGTAAGTGTAAGTATTCTCTCCCATGTTCAAGCCATGCAATGGTTAATCACCGAATGCTAAGAATAGCAAACACTCTCTCTGACAGAATTGTGCATGGACGAGCCCACGCCAACCTTGAACCCGGCAAGGACGCCAGTGATGCATGGTCCACAACTTCATATCTCCTCAGTCACCTGTAATGATAGTGTGTGTGAATGGATGGAGTCAAGAGGTCACTTGCGTATTTGATAGGCACAACCAACACTCCCCGATGACCCAGAGAAAAACAGCCCACACAGCACATGAAGAATCACGGCACGAAAAACAGACACAAAGTTTTCAAATCAGCTAGGGGCATCGTGTGAATGCAACAAGCCAACTGCATGCACAGTCACCTTGAACATTCCACTGCTAAGAGCTTTGGTGAGAAAGTTTACACGATGCTGACGCGTGTCGGCCAATACAACCTGGACCACTCCTGTGGCAATGCCCTCGCGCACAAAGTGACGCATAATGTTGATGTGCTTAGTCCGTAAATGATGCATGCCGTCATGCTTAGCAATTGCCTTAGTGCTTTGATTGTGGTAGCACAACAGAAAATGGGTACGTAAAGCTGATACAGCAAGCAAGAAAGCCAGCCATTCTCACACGTACCTGCGCCAAGTACGACATAATCAGCCTCACAAGAGCTTCACCCAACACAACCCTGCTTGCCACTTTCCATGAGATAGCAGTCCCATCCACGAGAAAGATGTAGCCAGTACGGCTACGGGTGTCTGCATCATGAGCCTAGTCACTGTCAGTGAATCTTTCAAGAACTATCGAGGGTTGTGACGTGTAGCACAGTCTCACACATGTAGTGGATAGTGCATAGCGGATGACACGCAGTGCAACCTCGAGATGCCTCTAACGGGGATGCTGAGAAAACTGATCCTGGAAGTCAATCGAGAAGGCCAAGTCCGCTCGGGTGGTGGTGGTAAGGTACATCAGGGATCCAATAACGTTAAGGAAATCAGTGACATTGACAATGTCTCCTAGTCAAGTCATGTCGAGTAGCTTCAAAAAATGCTGGCTTGCTGGAGTCATCGGTGTGGATGTAGTGAGGATGTCAGCAAGCAAGGAGGAGAAGTGCTCCCCCAGGCTACGGATGTATGCAGCCTGGTGCACGTGTAGCGTCCGGCGCTGGCGGTCGCGCACGAGCTCCATGTCGAGAAACACACGAGCTGGACCCACGTCCTTCATTTTGTAGGTGGACTACAAAAGAGTCTTCACTAACTGCATGGCGGCGGGGCTGGGTAATGCATGTTGGCCTGAGGGTAACTGTGCACCCTGGAGGGTCCCGAGCAGTGGCTGGTTCACACCACCAACTGTTTCTGGAGAGACTAAAACTGTGGAGGCATCTGGTTCCAAGGATGGCAGAAAACTGGTCAGAGAGTGAGACAGTAGTTTTGGCCTGAATTGACTGGGAATGAAATCTTGATCAAGGCTCACAAGTAGTAGCATTTTATAGCCACTGATCTAAGCTTTCCAGAACACCAAAGCATGCCAGATTTGGAGCTTCCTAGCAGGTTCTATGGCTTCTAGAGTGGCCCTTGGCAGGCTGTCCTTTTCCCACCTAGGAAGGCATCCCTTCCTTCCTCTAGAAGCTTCTACCCCTTCCTAGATTCATCATCTTGCTTCTAGTAGGAGGGAAGGCATCCAGAAGACCAAGACACCTCTAGATTCCTTGTAGGACAAGTCATCCCTTCTAGAGGGTGTGCCACCTTCCTGGAGCCTCACCTGGCCTTCTAGAAACTCAAGGAGGAATTCTAGAGTTTGAGCTAGCTTCCTGGCATCTATTTTTCACCTCCCTTGAGGCAGGGCAGAAATTGATCTTGTGGGACTTGAACCCGGGCCCCTGCCTCTAGAGGTGGACACCATTAACCACTAACCCACTAATGCTTGTCTTTTTGGTGTTCCTTTTTGGAGTCACTCCTGCCATGGTGAGGAGCATCTCTCCAACAATCTCCCCCTTGCACATCACCCATGGCAGTTTTTCATGCTCAACCTGCAGCTCAAGCGGCTTGAGAAATCCTAAGCTCCATGCAAGTAGCATCATGCCTGTCCTTAGGTTGCGCCTTTGTCATGGCATCAGCAAGCATGTGCTTTGTGCCGCAGTGCACAAGCACCACATCACCCTTTGCAACGAGGTTTCGTGCAAAGTGATGCCGGATCTCTATGTGCTTGGTCCTCCGGTGTAGCACAGGGTTCTTGGCCAGGCTGATGGCACTCATGTTGTCAACGTTGAGTGCCATCAGCTTCTTCTGCGGCATCCCAATCTCCTTCAGTAATCGCTGCAGCCATAGCGCCTCCTTTGCGGCTTCCGCGAGCGCAATATACTCTATCTCAGTGCTGGATAGCGCCACACAGTCTTGCTTCTAGCTTGCCCAAGACACCGCTGCACCACCAAGTACAAAAACATAGCCTGATGTTGACTTGCAGTTATCAACATCACCTGCCCAGTCAGCGTTAGAGTAGCCAACCGACTCAAGGGATTTAGTCCAGGCTCCTCCTCCAAACACAAGTCGTGACTGTGTTGTCGCCTTCAAGTAGCGGAGGATTCTCTTGACCGCTACTTGTTAATGAAGCGGCCCCGGATCAGCAACATAGCGGCTAACTTGTCCCTCAGCAAAGGCAAGATCAGGTTGCGTTGCCACCATGGCATACATTATGCTGCCAACTGCGGACTGGTACGATACTCCAGCCATCTCCTCTTTTTCGCCCTCCATGCTCGGGCCCATGCTCAAGCTCAGCTCACATGTTGTTGTCATAGGCGTGCCAATGGGGTTGCACTCCTCCATGTTGTAGCGGCGGAGCACCTCCTGCACATATCTTTCTTACCCCATCTCCAGCATGCGTACTTTGCGGTCACTCTTGATGGAGATTCCTAGGTAGTAGTCAAGCTCGCCCATGTCCTTCATCTTGAACCGGCTGCCAAGCTGTTTCTTCAGGCTCTTGAGCTCCCCCTCATCCAAAGATACAAGGATGAGGTCATCCACATAGAGGACGACAATTTGGTAGAGCCCCGGCTGCTTACGAACGTACACGTTGTGATCCGCCTCGGAGCGCTTGAAGCCAAGCTCACCCATGAAGCTGTCCATTTTGAGGTACCAAATGAGCGGAGCTTGCTTCAGACCATAGAGCGCCTTGCGAAGCCGGCACACCTTCCCTTGCGGTGCATCCATGCCCTCCGGCACCTACATATAGGCTTCCTTGTCCATGTCACCATTGAGGAACGCAGTTTTGATGTCCATTTGGTGGATTTTGTAGTCGCGTGCCGCTGCCACCGAGAGGATAGTGCGGATGGAGGAAAACTTAGCCACTGGTGCGAAGGTCTCATCGTAGTGCTCCCCTTTTCTCTGGGCATACCCTTTTGCAACCAGCCGCGCCTTGTACCGCTCCACCTTCCCCTCCTTTGTGAGCTTCTTCCGGAAGATCCACTTGGAGCCGATAATATTCTCGCTCTACGGTTGGTCAACCAGCTCCCAAGTGTCATTCTCCTCGTGGGAGGCAAGCTCAGATTTTATTGCTTCCTCCCACTCAGCCCCATCCTTCTGCTGCAATGCCTCCTTCACTGATTGAGGCTCCTCTTGCGTAAAGAAGGCTTGTGCGAACCCAGTCTAGATGCCCTTGTCGGCATCGTACCTTTTTGTCCTTCTTCACACACGGCTGCTCGTGCGAGGCTCTTGAGGTGGTTGTTGTTGTTGCTGCCCTCTTTGGGCACCATCCTCTCCAAGCGCCTGCTACCCCTCTCTTGGAGATCTTGGAGACATTGGTCGACTCCTTGCCTCCATGTTCATCTCCGGTGCTTTGGATTCCTCATCCAAACTGGCCGAAATGAATTCGGCCGCTCGCCCATCCCTTCGGCGATCCTCTCCGGCTGGTGCTCCTGCAAGGACATCACCCTCATTCACGTCCTCCGGCGTCTCCCCCTCAAGGAGTGGAAACCACTCCCCCCTCTTGGAGAGACCTGCCTCCTTGTCCGTCCAACGGCTTTTCTCGTCGAACTTGACGTCATGACTCTACACAATCTGCTGCCTCCTTGGGTCAAAGAGTCGGTATGCCTTGCTTCCGCTCTCGTACCCAAGGAATATAAACCGGCGGGTTCGTGGGTCCAGCTTGCTCCACCCTTCACGTGCCTGCACCACCGCATGTGCAATGCAACCAAACGTGCGGAGGTGACCCACTGCCGGGTTCCTTCTACTCCACATCTCTTGTGGCGTCTTCCACGCCTTGCTCTCCTTTTCCTTCAATGGCTTGGTCGGTATAAGGTTCATTATGTATGCTGCTGTCCGTGCCGCCTCCGCCCAATACCATTGTTGAAGGCCGACGCCGCTTAACATTGATCGCACCATGTTAAGGATTGTGCGATTTGCTCTCTCAGCAACGCCATTCTACTACGGGGAGTGTGGAGTTGTTTTTTGCCACTCAATCCCCTTGCTCTTCATCCACCCAAGGCAGCCCACATATTCACCACCGTTGTCGCTCCGGAAGGCCTTCACCTTCAACTCTGTCTGCCGCTCCACATCTGCCACAAACCCTTGCATGCATGCAAGGACTTTGCTCTTTTGCTTCATGAGGTAGAGGTATAGTTTGCGGCTGTGGTCGTCAATGAAGGTGAGGAAGTAGCGAGCTCCACCGATGGAGCTCTGAAGTGGTCCACACACATCTGTGTGTACCAGTGCCAACTTTGTTGATACACATGTCGCCTTTGCCACAAACGGCTGCCGCGTTGATTTGCCGATAACGCATGGCTCACACACGGTCTCCTTGGTTCCATCAAGGCCACTGATTTGGAGATCCCGCACCACCTCTCTCTTTGCCATCTCTTTCACCGTTGATGGAGAAACATGGCCAAGTTGGCGGTGCCACAGGTCTAGGTCTCCTTCATCCTTCGTTGCGAGATTGGCGGCGTTGGACCCCGCCCGGCTGCCGAGGATCTTTGCGCGTAACAGGTACAAGTCATCCTCTCTCTTGGCGCGTGCAATAACCTCGCCTTTTCCCTCCTTGCGGATGACGGTATCCTTCTTTGTGAAGAGCACCACAAGTCCCTTGTCGGTAAGGCGGCTCACGGAGAGCAGGTTCGCCCCAAAGTTAGGCATGTGGAGCACGTCGTGGATTGTGCTCGTGACAGGTTTGCCATCCACAATGGACTCAATGCGGATGTTTCCCTCACCGGCGGCCACCTCTGTTTTGCCGTTGGCCACCGTCATGCGTCTCTCCGAGGCGCCGTTGGTGACAAATGCCGCCCTGTTGCATTGCGTGTGGCGGCCTGATCCGGAGTCAATAACGACAACTCCCACATCCTTCAAGTTTGGTGGAGTTGTATGCCATAAGGGCCTGCTCATTCTTCTTCCCTCCCCATTGCGACCGGTCTGGCTTCTTCTTGGGGCAGTTGCACGCATAGTGGCCCTCCTTGCCGCAGTTGAAGAACTCCCCCTTCTTGTCACCCTTCGTAGTGCCATGTTCGGCACCCTTCCACTTGTCGCCTTGGCCTCCACTACGAGGATGAACCGTGTAAGCTGAACTTGCTGCACTCTCTCGACCGCCACGTCGCATCCACTCGTTGTGCATGTACTCACCAACCTTTGGGTACTTCAGCTTGTCGGAAGGCTAGCCACCAAGGACAGTGATCATTGGACTCCAACTATCCGGCCAGGCCAGAAGGAGGATCATAACTTGCAACTGAGAGTCAACCTCCCAACCAGTAGCCACGTACTCCACTGCGAGTGACTCAATATACTGCATGATCTCCACGATGTTTTCGCCTTTGTTAGCTCGGAGGGTGACAAGCCATTTGAAGATGAAGAGTTGATTGGCAAGGTTGCTTGACTGGTAGATGGAGCAGAGTTTTGACTATGCGTCTGCGGCCAGGGTGCATCCTTCGATGTGCCCAAGTTGTGATAGGCATAACGCAAACACAAGGAGCACCAACGCCTTCTCGTTGCGCTTCTTGTATGCCTCCTTCACCTCAGCCATTGCAGTCTCCGGAGGAGCAGTCTCATCACCCTTTACGAGCTCAAGCAGTCCCTTGTCATCAAGGAAGACCTCAAACTGCCACCTCCACAAGGCAAAGCCTGCCCCATTAAACGTAAGGACAGTACGGCTGCTCTCTTGCTTGCGGGTCGCCATGTATTGCTATTGGAGGCGTGAATTCAAGCTGGCTTGGAACCCCTTAGAGGCGTGGGCCCATAACCCTTTGTTGGCCTGAGGGTGAGTGTGTACCCCGGAGGGTCCCTAGAAATGGCTGGTTCACACCACCAACTGTTTTTGGAGAGACTGAAACTGTGGAGGTAACTGGTTCCAAGGATGGCAGAAAATTGGTCAGAGAGTGAGGCAATAGTTTTGGCCTGAATTGACCGGGAATGAACTCTTGATCAAGGCTCACAAGCAATACCATTTTATAGCCACTGATCTAAGCTTTCCAGAACACCAAAACATGCCAGATTTGGAGCTTCCTAGCAGGTTCTATGGCTTCTCGAGTGGCCCTTGGTAGGCTGTCCTTTTCCCACCTAGGAAGGCATCCCTTCCTTCCTCTAGAAGCTTCTGCCCCTTCCTAGATTCCTCAGATTTCTTCTAGTAGGAGGGAAGGCAACCAGAAGACCAAGACACCTCTAGATTCCTTGTAGGACAAGTCATCCCTTCTAGAGGGTGTGCCACCTTCCTGGACCCTCACCTGGCCTTCTAGAAACTCAAGGAGGAATTCTAGAGTTTGAGCTAGCTTCCTGGCATCTATTTTTCACCTCCTTTGAGGCAGGGCAGAAATTGATCTTGTGGGACTTGAACCTGGGCCCCTGCCTCTAGAGGTGGACACCATTAACCACTAAGCCACTAATGCTTGTCTTTTTGGTGTTCCTTTTTGGAGTCACTCGTGCCATGGTGAGGGGCATCTCTCCAACAATGCAATGAGGAGATCACCTACGTAGACCAAGATTGCCACAAAGGGCTAGGAGGGTGCACTCAAGAAGAGAGCATGATCGACAGTGCTACGGCGGTAGCCACCCTTCTTGAGGGTACACGAGATCTCTAGGTTCCAACAACAATGGGACTGCTTGAGCCCGTAGAGGGCTGTACACATCCGCCAGACCTTGTTTGTGCCATCAGTAAGGCCTACGGGCTGCACCATGTAGATCTCCTTGTCCAGGCGTCCGTGCAAGAATGCATTGTTGACGTCCATCTGCTCCAGTTCCCAGTCTTGCTGGGTGAAGAGGTCAAAAGAAGCTCAGGCCGTGGTGTATCTTCGAAGAGGGAGAAATGTCTCATCAAAGTCAACGCTTGGAATTTAGGAGAATCCCTTGGTGATGAGCCGGGCTACAAAGTAGGTTGTGAGCCAAATGGCTCACGACCTGCTCGGAGATCAATAAGTTCAAACACCTCATGTTCGTTCAAGGCTGTGAGCTCCTCCTGCATGGCCTTCTCCCAGAGATCAGCGTCAGCTGCCTCCCTAGCCTGACGGATAGTGGTAGGCTCCGCTGGGTGCGAGGGAAGCCCGCTTGCCGCAAAGCAGGCGGCGACGTATCCAGTGACTAAGGCATCTAGAGAACTGTGGAACTCATGAGCAACAAGTGTGTAGCCCAATGCTGAGTCAAGGTGGACGACGCTCACAAGAGGTCCCAGTTCATCAAGTCAAGTGGGTCTCGCAGAGGAGCCAAATGCAGTGGAGGATGCACAGGAGCGAGTGCGATGCTGAGAGGGCTAGGAGGACTGTGTGATAGAGTTCTGTGGGAGTGCACGGAGTCTCCCTCCACGAGAGTATAGCTCTGGTACGACTGGAGGTGAATCACTGAGTTGGGGGGAGACTATATCATGAACAATCATAGTTGGCTATAGGACAGACGATGGAGGGGGCTCAACAAAAGAGTGCGGAGGAGACTGTGCCACAGTGTCAGTAGAAAGTGGTGGAGCACTGGGAGGCGCTAACGTGGACTCAGAAGATGCAGAAGGGGAAGACACTGTGGAAGGACCAGATGGAGATGTAGAAGAGGTGGTGAGGCGCATGTCAGCGCTGGAAGACATGTTAGAGACATGAGAAGAGGGATCAGAGGAAGAAGGAGCTGAGTAAGAGCGAGGTACCAAAGCGAGACCGGAGGCTGGAACAGACCAACCCCCTCCAAGGGAAGAGGATGGAGCGACACGAGACATGTCGCGAGGACAGACGTCTTCAAAGACGAGGGCATCGCAAGACTCGACAACACGGGTACGATCGGGGTCCCAGAAGCGCCAGGCTCTGGACATGGCCAAGACCCTGAGGAAATTGCACAAGTAGGTCTGCAAACTGAGTTTACCGTCACGAAGGTCCTCGAGGAGCCAGACGACAGCAACGCAGCCACAGACACGAGCAAGGCGGAGGCCAGCAGGACGGCCAAACCAGCATTCAAACAGTGTGACATGATGTGGACGAGAACTGTGGGGAAAACGTTTCCATATCTACGTCATGTAGGAAATGGTTCAAAAGAGAACAGAGGGAGAAGGTCAGACACACTGAGAAGGGTACGCACATCATCAGCAAGAGTCTTGTTCCAGCATTCAAACATGTTGTTTTGCTAGGGTGTGTACGGAGCCATAGTTTTGATGCTCATACCTCAAGACAAGAGAAAACAAGAGGTAGGACCAATGAACTCACCGCCACGGTCACTACGAAAGACACAGAGACGACGGCCGCGAGGAAGTCCACCTTCGGGAAGCCAGGACTCAAGAGCAGAGCAAGCATCACTTTTTTTCTTGAGAGCAAAGACCCAACACATGCCAAAGAAGTCATTAATGAGGCAAATTACACAACGACCAACCCCACCAAGGGCCTCATGAGGAAGAGGCCCCATCACATCTACATGGAGCAGGTTGAGAGGATGAGACGTGTAAGACACAGAAGTACAGAAAGGAGACCAGTGCATTCACCCTGAGCATAGTCAAGACAGTCAGGGTCGAAGGGGTAGGGAACGTAGTAGCTTCAAGGCCTTCCGCTGGAAGCACACAAAGAAGGCTATCAATGGCAGCAATGTGCATGTGACACAAACGGCAATGCAAGAGCTGTGAATGTGTAGGGGAAAGGGACCGAGCAACATGCACGTGAGCAACAGTGGCAGGGGCGGGCGCGAAGATGGGAACACGGAAAAGGTGATCACAGCGTGTGCCTTGCACACGGATATAGCCAGATGTGCTGTGTGAGACAGAGGCAATGCCGCGACTGAAAGAGAAGTCCATGCCCTGGTCGTCGAGTGTCAAAACAGAGATGAAACTCAGCTCAAGTGATAAAACACATAAGAAGTTTGGCAAGAACAATCCCCTCTAGGGCCGACAAAGTGCACAACACAAACGCCTTGAACAGGGAGCTGTTCAACAGAGCCAGTGCGAATAAAGCGCACCGAACCAACAGGGCCAAGGGAGGCAAAGGACGCGCGCGACAAAGTCATGTGATGGGTGGCTCGAGATTCAAGAATCCAGAAGCCACCTGACACACAAACTGTGGAGGGGTCATGACTCACTACGGCAAAGGTGGCGTGCTGTGTGAAATGCTGACCACACGCAACTAGACTGCGGGACAAGCGCACAGACTACCATTTCTCCATCCACGGAACATCAACAGGAGGATGAGTTATAGTTACTTGTTGTCTTTTTATGCACACTTGGAAAAGTGTATGGGGTAAGTGTATGGAGCAGTACATTACTGTCTGGGTGGTAAGTGTATGATATTCATACACATATCTATTGTGTAGTTGGATTTCTTCCTTGGTGTGAGTGATCACTGATAGGGAGGGGAGGGGGAAAGAGGGAAAATTGTATTGGGTAAGTGTATGGGGTAGTGTATGGGGTAGTTCATGGGTAGTGAACACATATTCTAGTGATGTCTTGAAGTATTTGTACACTTTTGTATCTATTCTTGACACCACCTGGCTCAGTGGACAGAGCCATGTGTGTGTAAGTGTACATACCCCATGCACTTTTCCCTCCTTCTCCCCATCCCTCCCCTCCCTATGAGTAGTTACTCACACCAAGGGAGACATCCAACTATCCAATACACATGCATATGAATATGATACTCTCACCACCTGGACATTGATACCCCATACATTAACCTCATACACTTTTCTCCTCCCCCCCTCTCCCTCGTCCAACATGCATGTCCCTTCTCCTCTGTTTCAGTGGGTTCATATTCAATAGCTAGTCAATGTTGTAATGCTCTCTCTCTCTCTCTCTCTCTCTCTCTCTCTCTCTCTCTCTCTCTCTCTCTCTCTGTCTCTCTCTCCCTCTCTCTCTCCATACATCCATCGCATACACATTTCCCTTCATTGCCTCCCCCACCTTTACTTGAACATGTGTTCACTACCCAATACACTCACCTCATACACTTTTGTCCTCTGCCCTCCCCCCTCTCTCCTAGATCGCATGTCACTTTCCCTCTGCTCTATTGGGTTCATCTTAATAGCGAGTCAATGTTGTAACAATCTCTCTACCTCTCCATCTCTCTCTCTCTCTCTCTCTCTCTCTCTCTCTCTCTCTCTCTCTCTCTCCCTCTCTCTCTCTCTCTCTCTCTCTCTCTCTCTTTCATACACACATAACTGTGAGTGATCACTGATAGGGAGGGGAGGAGGGGGGGAGGAGGGAAAAGTGTATGGGGCAAGTGTGTGCGGTAGTGTATCACTATCCGGGTGGTAAGTGTATCATAATCATACACATTTGTATTATACAGTTAGATGTCTTCCATGGTGTGAGTCAACACTGATGGGGAAGGGAGGGGCGGGAGGGAGGAGGGAGAAATGTATGGGGTAAGTGTATGAGGTAGTGTATCACTGTCTGGGTGGCAAGTGTATCATATTCATACACATGTGTATTGGGTAGTTGGTGTTATTCCCAAGTCACGTGGCCTGAGGCTCCGGTCTAGAAAACAGCGCCGACACAATGGCAAGTGCCGACCGTCCAAAGGAATTTCACCCAAGGATCACGATCACCCCCAAGGAATTGACTATGCCTCTGGTGAGACCTAGCTACCCAGGTGCTTTCGCTCAAGGTCTTAGGGGCTCCCGCCCTCTAAGCCTTCTTCTTCCTTGGTGTGAGAGCCCAACAAAATAAGTCAGCACTCTCACACGAGCAACATTACAACCACCTTAGCAGTTCATATCAAGCTCAGTCTCAAGCGCACAGCTCAAACAAGAGACATCAAGTGAAGGAGTAGTTGAGACAATGGCAAGTACAAGGCATAAATACCTGAGGAGTGCCTTTGGCAGCCGAAGCGCGCGCGCCTCGGCTAACCCGAAGCGCTCGCGCCTCGGCCGATGTCACGACTTAAACAAAGGAGGTCATCCCCTCAATCAGGGAAGACATCCCCTGATCCAAGGCACATCTTGCATCTTCCAATCCGACCGTTGGATCAGCCTGAAACTTGGAGAGCTGACAATTTGACACCTGCTCTTTCCATGGGCACGACAGATTGACAAGTGAATGGCCATCGCCAGAAAAACCCAGGGGACTTATCCTTGAACAAGGACAGTGCATGCCTGGTCTGTTGGACATGACCCAAGGGACTTGCTCCACATGAGCAGTGCATGCCTGGTCCGTCCACTACTTGCCAATTCTGGAGACTAGTGGCCAAGGGGCATTCATATACCAACATTTGGATGTCTTACACATACGTGCCTCTGTCCGCTGAGCCAGGTGGTGTCAAGAATAAGTGCACAAGTGTAAAAATATTTCAATAATTCAGCAGAACATGTGTTCACTACCCAATACACTCACCTCATACACTTTTCTCCTCCCTTCCCCCTCCCTCCCCTTCTCCCAACTCGCATGTCCCTTGCCCTCTATTTCAGTGGGTTCATATTCAATAACTAGTCAATGTTATAATCCTCTCTCTCTCTCTCTCTCTCTCTCTCTCTCTCTCTCTCT
>SZWC01007564.1:111522-124238 GCA_023375785.1 Penium margaritaceum | reverse complement strand
CCCGGCTTTGGTTTCTGTGACCCGGCTTTGGTTTCTGTGACCCGGCTTTGGTTTTTGTGACCCGGCTTTGGTTTTGTGACCCGGCTTTGGTTTCTGTGACCCGGCTTTGGTTTCTGTGACCCGGCTCTGGTTTCTGTGACCCGGTTTTGGTTTATGTGACCAGGCTTTGGTTTCTGTGACCCGGTTTGGTTTCTGTGAACCCGCTTTGGTTTCTGTGTCCTGGCTTTGGTTTCTGTGACCCGGCTTTGGTCCTGTGACCCGGCTTTGGTTGCTGTGACCCGGCTTTTGTTTCCGTGATCCGGCTTTGGATTCTGTGACCCGCCTCTGGTTTCTGTCACCCAGCTTTGGTTTCTATGACCGGGCTTTTGTTTCTGTGCTCCGACTTTGGTTCGTTGACCCCGCTTTGGTTTCCGTGACCCGGCTTTGGTTTCTGTGATTCGGTTTTGGTTTCTGTGACCCGGCTGTTGTTTATGTGACCCGGTTTTGGTTTTTGTGACCCGGCTTTGGTTTCTATGACCCGGCTTTGGTTTTTGTGACCCGGCTTTGGTTTCCATGACTTAGCTTTGGTTTCTGTGACCCGGCTTTGGTTTCCTTGACCCGACTTTGGTTTCTGTGACCTAACTTTGGTTTCTGTGACCCGGCTGTGGTTTCTGTGACCCGGCTTTCGTTTCTCTGACCTGGCTTTGGTTTCTGTGACCCGGGTTTGGTTTGTGTGACCCGGCGTTGCTTTCTGTGACCTGGCTTTGGTTTCTGTGACCCGGCTTTGATTTTTCTGACCTGGCTTTGGATTTTGTGTCCCGGCTTTGGTTTCTGTGACCCAGGTTTGGTTACTGTGACCCAGCTTTGGTTAGAGTGATCCGGCTTCGGTTTCTGTGATCCGGCTTTGGTTTCCGTGACCCAGCTTTGGTTTTGGTGGCCAGGCTTTGGTTTCTGTGACCCGGCTTTGGTTTGTGTGACCCGGCTCTGGTTTGTGTGATCGGGCTTTGGTTTATGTGACCCGGCTTTGGTTTCTGTGACCCGGAATAGGTTTCTGTGACCCGGCTTTGGTTTCTGTGACCCGGCTTTGGTTTATGTGACCCGGCTTTGGTGTCTATGACCCGGCTTTGGTTTCTGTGACCTGGCTTTGGTTTCTGTGACCTGGCTTTGGTTTCTGTGACCTGGCTTTGGTTTCTGTGACCTGGCTTTGGTTTCTGTGACCTGGCTTTGGTTTCTGTGACCTGGCTTTGGTTTCTGTGACCTGGCTTTGGTTTCTGTGACCTGGCTTTGGTTTCTGTGACCTGGCTTTGGTTTCTGTGACCTGGCTTTGGTTTCTGTGACCTGGCTTTGGTTTCTGTGACCTGGCTTTGGTTTCTGTGACCTGGCTTTGGTTTCTGTGACCTGGCTTTGGTTTCTGTGACCTGGCTTTGGTTTCTGTGACCTGGCTTTGGTTTCTGTGACCTGGCTTTGGTTTCTGTGACCTGGCTTTGGTTTCTGTGACCCGGATTTGGTTTCAATAATCCGGCTTTGGTTTCTGTGATGCGGCTTTGGTTTCTGTGACCCGGCTTTAGTTCCTGTGACCCGGCTTTGGTTTCTGTGACCCGGCTTTGGTGTCTATGACCCGGCTTTGGTTTCTATGACCCGGCTTTGGTATCTGTGACCCGGCTTTGGTTTATCTGACCCGGTTTTGGTTTCTATGACCCAATTTTGGTTTCAATGGCCTGGCTTTGGTTTCTGTGACCCAGGTTTGGTTTCTGTGACCCGGCTTTGGTGTCTCTTGACCGGCTTTGGTTTCTGTGACCTGGCTTTGATTTCTGTGACTTGGCTTTGGTTTCTGTGACCCGTCGTTGGCTTCTAAGACCCGGCTTTTAGTTTCTGTGACCCGGCTTTGGTTTCTATGACCCGGCTTTGGTTTCAGTAACCCGGCATTGGATTATGTGACCCGGCTTTGGTTTCTTTGACCCGGCTTTGGTTTTCGTGACCCAGCTTTGGTTTCTGTGACCTGGCTTTGGTTTGCTGTGACCCGGCTCTGGATTCTGTGACCCGGCTTTGGTTTCTATGACTTGGCTTTGGTTTCTGTCACCTGGCTTTGGTTTTTGCGACGGACTTTGGTTTCTGTGACCCGGCTTTGGTTTCTGTGACCCGACTTTGGTTTCTGTGACCCGGCTTTGGTTTCTGTAACCCGGCTTTGGTTTCTGTGACCCGGCTTTGGTTTCTATGACCCCGCTTTGGTTTCTGTGACCCGGCTTTGGTTTATGTGACCCGGCTTCAATTTCTGTGACCCAGCTTTGATTTATGTGACCCGGCTTTGGTTTCTGTGACCCGACTTTGGTTTCTGTGACCCGGCGTTGGTTTCTGTTACCCGGTTTTGATTTCTGTGACCCGGATTTGGTTTCTGTGACCCGGCCTTGGTATCTGTGACCCAAATTTGGTTTTTGTGACCCGGCTTTGGTTTATGTGACCTGGCTTTGGTTTCTGTGACCCGGCTTTGGTTTCTCTGACCCGGCTTTGGTTTCTATGACCCGGGTTTGGTTTTGTGACCCGCCTTTGGTTTTTGTGACCCGGCTTTGGTTTCTGTGATCCGGCTTTGGATTCTGTGACCAGGCTTTGGTTTCTGTGACCTGGCTTTGGTTTCTATGACCGGGCTTTGGTTTCTGTGCCCCGGCTTTGGTTCGTTGACCCGGCTTTGGTTTCTGTGACCCGGCTTTGGTTTCTATGACCCGGCTTTGGTTTCTGTGACCCGGCTTTGGTTTTTGTGACCCGGCTTTGGTTTATGTGACCTGGCGTTGGTTTCTGTGACCCGGCTTTGGATTCTCTGACCCGGCTTTGGTTTCTATGACCCGGGTTTGGTTTTGTGACCCGCCTTTGGTTTTTGTGACCCGGCTTTGGTTTATGTGACCTGGCGTTGGTTTCTGTGACCCGGCTTTGGATTCTCTGACCCGGCTTTGGTTTCTATGACCCGGGTTTGGTTTTGTGACCCGCCTTTGGTTTTTGTGACCCGGCTTTGGTTTATGTGACCTGGCGTTGGTTTCTGTGACCCGGCTTTGGATTCTCTGACCCGGCTTTGGTTTCTATGACCCGGGTTTGGTTTTGTGACCCGCCTTTGGTTTTTGTGACCCGGCTTTGGTTTATGTGACCTGGCGTTGGTTTCTGTGACCCGGCTTTGGATTCTCTGACCCGGCTTTGGTTTCTATGACCCGGGTTTGGTTTTGTGACCCGCCTTTGGTTTTTGTGACCCGGCTTTGGTTTATGTGACCTGGCGTTGGTTTCTGTGACCCGGCTTTGGATTCTCTGACCCGGCTTTGGTTTCTATGACCCGGGTTTGGTTTTGTGACCCGCCTTTGGTTTTTGTGACCCGGCTTTGGTTTATGTGACCTGGCGTTGGTTTCTGTGACCCGGCTTTGGATTCTCTGACCCGGCTTTGGTTTCTATGACCCGGGTTTGGTTTTGTGACCCGCCTTTGGTTTTTGTGACCCGGCTTTGGTTTATGTGACCTGGCGTTGGTTTCTGTGACCCGGCTTTGGATTCTCTGACCCGGCTTTGGTTTCTATGACCCGGGTTTGGTTTTGTGACCCGCCTTTGGTTTTTGTGACCCGGCTTTGGTTTATGTGACCTGGCGTTGGTTTCTGTGACCCGGCTTTGGATTCTCTGACCCGGCTTTGGTTTCTATGACCCGGGTTTGGTTTTGTGACCCGCCTTTGGTTTTTGTGACCCGGCTTTGGTTTATGTGACCTGGCGTTGGTTTCTGTGACCCGGCTTTGGATTCTCTGACCCGGCTTTGGTTTCTATGACCCGGGTTTGGTTTTGTGACCCGCCTTTGGTTTTTGTGACCCGGCTTTGGTTTATGTGACCTGGCGTTGGTTTCTGTGACCCGGCTTTGGATTCTCTGACCCGGCTTTGGTTTCTATGACCCGGGTTTGGTTTTGTGACCCGCCTTTGGTTTTTGTGACCCGGCTTTGGTTTATGTGACCTGGCGTTGGTTTCTGTGACCCGGCTTTGGATTCTCTGACCCGGCTTTGGTTTCTATGACCCGGGTTTGGTTTTGTGACCCGCCTTTGGTTTTTGTGACCCGGCTTTGGTTTATGTGACCTGGCGTTGGTTTCTGTGACCCGGCTTTGGATTCTCTGACCCGGCTTTGGTTTCTATGACCCGGGTTTGGTTTTGTGACCCGCCTTTGGTTTTTGTGACCCGGCTTTGGTTTATGTGACCTGGCGTTGGTTTCTGTGACCCGGCTTTGGATTCTCTGACCCGGCTTTGGTTTCTATGACCCGGGTTTGGTTTTGTGACCCGCCTTTGGTTTTTGTGACCCGGCTTTGGTTTATGTGACCTGGCGTTGGTTTCTGTGACCCGGCTTTGGATTCTCTGACCCGGCTTTGGTTTCTATGACCCGGGTTTGGTTTTGTGACCCGCCTTTGGTTTTTGTGACCCGGCTTTGGTTTATGTGACCTGGCGTTGGTTTCTGTGACCCGGCTTTGGATTCTCTGACCCGGCTTTGGTTTCTATGACCCGGGTTTGGTTTTGTGACCCGCCTTTGGTTTTTGTGACCCGGCTTTGGTTTATGTGACCTGGCGTTGGTTTCTGTGACCCGGCTTTGGATTCTCTGACCCGGCTTTGGTTTCTATGACCCGGGTTTGGTTTTGTGACCCGCCTTTGGTTTTTGTGACCCGGCTTTGGTTTATGTGACCTGGCGTTGGTTTCTGTGACCCGGCTTTGGATTCTCTGACCCGGCTTTGGTTTCTATGACCCGGGTTTGGTTTTGTGACCCGCCTTTGGTTTTTGTGACCCGGCTTTGGTTTATGTGACCTGGCGTTGGTTTCTGTGACCCGGCTTTGGATTCTCTGACCCGGCTTTGGTTTCTATGACCCGGGTTTGGTTTTGTGACCCGCCTTTGGTTTTTGTGACCCGGCTTTGGTTTATGTGACCTGGCGTTGGTTTCTGTGACCCGGCTTTGGATTCTCTGACCCGGCTTTGGTTTCTATGACCCGGGTTTGGTTTTGTGACCCGCCTTTGGTTTTTGTGACCCGGCTTTGGTTTATGTGACCTGGCGTTGGTTTCTGTGACCCGGCTTTGGATTCTCTGACCCGGCTTTGGTTTCTATGACCCGGCTTTGGTTTCTGTGACCCGGCTATGGTTTCAATGACCCGGCTTTGGTTTCTGTGACCGACTTTGGTTTCTGTGACCCGGCTTTGGTTCTTCTGACCCGGCTTTGGTTTCTCTGACCCGGCTTTGGTTGCTTTGACCCGGCTCTGGTTTTTGTGATCCGGCTTTGGTTTCTGTGACCCGACAGTGGTTTCTGTAACCCGGCTTTGGTTTTTGTGACCCGGCTTTGGTTTCTGCAACCCGGCTTTGGATTATGTGACCCGGCTTTGGTTGTTGTGACCCTGTTTTGGTTTCTGTGACCCAGCTTTGGTTTATGTGACCCGTCTTTGGTTTCGGCGACCCGGCTTAGGTGTCTGTGACCCGGCTTTGGTTTCTATGACCCGGCTTTGCTATCTGTGGCCCGGCTTTGGTTTCTGTGACCCGGCTTGGTATCTGTGACCCGACTTTGGTGTCTGTGGACCGGCTTTGGTTTATGTGACCCAGCTTTGGTTTCAGTGACTCGGCGTTGGATTCTGTGACCCGGCTTTGGTTTCCTTGACCCGGCTTTGGTTTCTGTGACCCGGCTTTGGTTTCTGTGACCTGGCTTTGGTTTGCTGTGACCCGGCTCTGGTTTCTGTGATCCGGCTTTGGTTGTTGTCACCTGGCTTTGGTTTTTGTGACCTGGCTCTGGTTTCTGGGATCCGGCTTTGGTTGTTGTCACCTGGCTTTGGTTTTTGTGACCTGGCTCTGGTTTCTGGGATCCGGCTTTGGTTGTTGTCACCTGGCTTTGGTTTTTGTGACCTGGCTCTGGTTTCTGGGATCCGGCTTTGGTTGTTGTCACCTGGCTTTGGTTTTTGTGACCTGGCTCTGGTTTCTGGGATCCGGCTTTGGTTGTTGTCACCTGGCTTTGGTTTTTGTGACCTGGCTCTGGTTTCTGGGATCCGGCTTTGGTTGTTGTCACCTGGCTTTGGTTTTTGTGACCTGGCTCTGGTTTCTGGGATCCGGCTTTGGTTGTTGTCACCTGGCTTTGGTTTTTGTGACCTGGCTCTGGTTTCTGGGATCCGGCTTTGGTTGTTGTCACCTGGCTTTGGTTTTTGTGACCTGGCTCTGGTTTCTGGGATCCGGCTTTGGTTGTTGTCACCTGGCTTTGGTTTTTGTGACCTGGCTCTGGTTTCTGGGATCCGGCTTTGGTTGTTGTCACCTGGCTTTGGTTTTTGTGACCTGGCTCTGGTTTCTGGGATCCGGCTTTGGTTGTTGTCACCTGGCTTTGGTTTTTGTGACCTGGCTCTGGTTTCTGGGATCCGGCTTTGGTTGTTGTCACCTGGCTTTGGTTTTTGTGACCTGGCTCTGGTTTCTGGGATCCGGCTTTGGTTGTTGTCACCTGGCTTTGGTTTTTGTGACCTGGCTCTGGTTTCTGGGATCCGGCTTTGGTTGTTGTCACCTGGCTTTGGTTTTTGTGACCTGGCTCTGGTTTCTGGGATCCGGCTTTGGTTGTTGTCACCTGGCTTTGGTTTTTGTGACCTGGCTCTGGTTTCTGGGATCCGGCTTTGGTTGTTGTCACCTGGCTTTGGTTTTTGTGACCTGGCTCTGGTTTCTGGGATCCGGCTTTGGTTGTTGTCACCTGGCTTTGGTTTTTGTGACCTGGCTCTGGTTTCTGGGATCCGGCTTTGGTTGTTGTCACCTGGCTTTGGTTTTTGTGACCTGGCTCTGGTTTCTGGGATCCGGCTTTGGTTGTTGTCACCTGGCTTTGGTTTTTGTGACCTGGCTCTGGTTTCTGGGATCCGGCTTTGGTTGTTGTCACCTGGCTTTGGTTTTTGTGACCTGGCTCTGGTTTCTGGGATCCGGCTTTGGTTGTTGTCACCTGGCTTTGGTTTTTGTGACCTGGCTCTGGTTTCTGGGATCCGGCTTTGGTTGTTGTCACCTGGCTTTGGTTTTTGTGACCCGGCTTTAATTTGTGTGACCCAGTTGGTTTCTGTGACCCGACAGTGGTTTCTGTAACCCGGCTTTGGTTTTTGTGACCCGGCTTTGGTTTCTGTGACCCGGCTTTGGTTTCTGTGACCCGGCTTTGGTTTCTGTGACCCGACTTTGGTTTATGTGACCCGGCTTTGGTTTCTGTAATCTAGCTTTGATGTTTGTGACCCGGCTTTGGTTTGTGTGACCTGGCTGTGGTTGTTATGACTCGTCTTTGGTTTGTGTAACCCGGCTTTGGACCATCTGTGACCCGGCTTTGGTTTGTGTGACCCCGCTTTGGTTTCTGTGAACCGGCTTTGGTTTCTGTAATCCGGCTTTGGTTTCTATGACCCGGCTTTGGTTTTTGTTACCCGGCTTTGGTTTTTGTGACTCGTCTTTGGTTTTTGTGACCCGGCTTTGGACCCTCTGTGACCCGGCTTTGGTTTTTGTGACCTGGCTTTGGTTAGTATGACCCGGCTTTGGTTTCTGTGTCCCAACTTTGGTTTTTGTGACTCATCTTTGGTTTTTGTGACATGGCTTTGGACCCTCTGTGTCCCGGCTTTGGTTTCTGTGACCCGGCTTTGGTTTGTGTGACCCGGCTTTGGTTTCTTTGACCCGGCCTCGGTTTTTGTGACCCGGCTTTGGTTTCTGTTACCCGGCTTTGGTTTCTGTGACCTGTCTTTGGTTTGTGCGACCCGGCTTTGGTTTTTGTGACCCGGCTTTGGTTTCTGTTACCCGGCTTTGGTTTCTGTGACCTGTCTTTGGTTTGTGCGACCCGGCTTTGGTTTTTGTGACCCGGCATTGGTTTTTGCGAACCGGTTTTGGTTTCTGTGACCCGGCTTTGGTTTATGTGACCCGGCTTTGGCTTCTTTAACCCGGCTTTGGTTTTTGTGACCCGGCTTTGGTTTCTTTGAATCAGATTTGATTTCTGGGACCCGGCTTTTGTTTGTGTGACCCGGCTTTGGTTTGTGTGACCCGGCTTTAATTTCTTTTATCCGGCTTGGGTTTCTGTGACCCGGCTTTGGTGTTTGTGGACCTGCTTTGGTTTCTGTGACCCGGCTTTGGTTTCTGTGACTTGGCTTTGGTTTATGTGACCAAACTTTGGTTTCTAAGACCCGGCTTTTAGTTTCTATGATGCGGCTTAGGTTTCTGTGACCCGGCTTTGGTTTTAGTGGCCAGGCTTTGGATTGTGTGACCCGGCTTTGGTTTTTATCCGGCTTTGGTTTCTGTGACCCGGCTTTGGTTTCTGTGACCTGGCTTTGGTTTGCTATGACCCGGCTCCTGATTCTGTGACTCGGCTTTGGTTTCTTTGACTTGGCTTTGGTTTCTATGGCATGGCTTTGGTTTTTGTGGCCTGGTTCTGGTTTCTCTGATCCGTCTTTGGTTTCTTTCACCTGGCTTTGGTTTTTGTGACCCAGCTTTGGTTTATGTGACCCAGCTTTGGTTTCTATGATCCGGCTTTGGGTTCTCTGACCGGCTTTGGTTTCTGTGACCCGGTTTTGGTTTATGTTACCCGGCTTTGGTTTATGTGACCCGGCTTTGCTTTCTGTGTCCCGGCTTTGGTTTCTGTGACCCGGCTTTGATTTCCATGACCCGGCTTTGGTTTTTGTGACCCGGCTTTGGTTTCTGTGACCCAGCTTTGGTTTGTGTGACCCGGCTCTGGTTTCTGTCATCAGGCTTTGGTTCATGTGACCCGGCTTTGGTTTCTGTGACCCGGTTTTGGTCTCTGTGACCCGGCTTTTGTTTCAGTGACCCGGCTTTGGTTTCTGTGACCCGGCTTTGCTTGCTATGACCCCGTTTTGGTTTTTGTGATCCGGCTTTGGTTTCTGTGACCTGACAGTGGTTTTTTTGTCCCGGCTTTGGTTTTTGTGACCCGGCTTTGGTTTCTGTGACCCGGCTTTGTTTTCTGTGACCTGGCTTTGGTTTCCGTGATCCGACTTTGGTTTATGTGACCCGGCTTTGGTTTGTGTAATCCAGCTTTGATGTTTGTGACCCGGCTTTGGTTTGTGTGACCTGGCTTTGGTTGTTATGACTCGTCTTTGGTTTGTGTGACCCCGCTTTGGACCATCTGTGACCCGCCTTTGGTTTGTGTGACCCGGCTTTGGTTTCTGTGAACCGGCTTTGGTTTCTGTAATCCGGCTTTGGTTTCTGTGACCCGGCTTTTGTTTTTGTGACCCAGCTTTGGTTTTTGTGACTCGTCTTTGGTTTTGGTGACCCGGCTTTGGACCCTCTGTGACCCGGCTTTGGTTTTTGTGACCTGGCTTTGGTTAGGATGACCCAGCTTTGATTTCTGTGACCCAGCTTTGGTTTTTGTGACTCGTCTTTGGTTTTTGTGACATGGCTTTGGACCCTCTGTGACCCGGCTTTGGTTTCTGTGACCCGGCTTTGGTTTCTGTGACCCGGCTTTGGTTTCTTTGACCCGGCCTTGGTGTTTGTGACCCGGCTTTGGTTTCTGTTACACGGCTTTGGTTTCTGTGACCCGTCTTTGGTTTGTGTGACCCGGCTTTGGTTTTTGTGACCCGGCGTTGGTTTCTACGACGTGGCTTTGGTTTCTGTAACTCGGCTTTGGTTTTTGTGACCTGGCTTTGGTTTCTGTGACCCGGCTTTGGTTTTTGTGACCCGGCTTTGGTCTTTGTGACCCGGCTTTGGTTTCTGTGACCCGGCTTTGGTTTCTTTGACCCGGCCTTGGTTTCTGTAAACCGGCTTTGGTTTCCGTGACCTAGGTTTGGTTTCTCTGACCCGGCTTTGGTTTCTGTGACCCGGCTTTGGTTTCTGTGACCCAGCTTTGATCTCTGTGACCCAGCTTTGGTTTCTGTGACCCGGCTTTGGTTGTTGTGACTCGGCTTTGGTTTATGTGACCCGGCTTTGGCTTCTTTGACCCGGCTTTGGTTTTTGTGACCCGGCTTTGGTTTCTTTGAATCAGATTTGATTTCTTTGACCAGGCTTTTGTTTGTGTGACCCGGCTTTGGTTTCTGTGACCTGGCCTTAATTTCTGTGATCCAGCTTTGGTTTTGTGACCCGGCTTTGGTGTCTGTGGACCTGCTTTGGTTTCTGTGACCGGGCTTTGGTTTCTGTGACTTGGCTTTGGTTTATGTGACCCAACTTTGGTTTCTAAGACCCGGCTTTTAGTTTCTATGACCCGGCTTTGGTTTCTGTGACCCGGCTTTGGTTTTAGTGGCCCGGCTTTGGATTGTGTGACCCGGCTTTGGTTTTGATCCAGCTTTGGTTTCTATGACCCGGCTTTGGTTTCTGTGACCTGGCTTTGGTTTGCTATGACCCGGCTCTTGATTCTGTGACTCGGCTTTGGTTTCTTTGACTTGGCTTTGGTTTCTATGACATGGCTTTGGTTTTTGTGGCCTGGTTCTGGTTTCTGTTATCTGGCTTTGCTTTCTTTCACCTGGCTTTGGTTTTTGTGACCCAGCTTTGGTTCATGTGACCCGGCTTTGGTTTCTATGAGCCGGCTTTGGGTTCTGTGACCGGCTTTGGTTTCTGTGACCCGGTTTTGGTTTATGTGACCCGGCTTTGGTTTCTGTGACCCGGCTTTGCTTTCTGTGACCCGGCTTTGGTTTCTGTGACCCGGCTTTGGTTTCTGTGACCCGGCTTTGGTTTCTATGACCCGGCTTTGGTTTCTGTGACCCGGCTTTGGTTTATGTGACCCGGCTTTGGTTTATGGGACTGTTTTTGTTCCTGTGACCCAGCTTTGGTTTCTATGACCCCGCTTTGATTTCTGTGACCCAGCTTTGGTTTGTGTGACCCGGCTTTGGTTTTTGTGACCAAGCTTTGGTTTCTGTGGCATGGCTTTGGTTTCTGTGACCCAGCTTTGGTTTCTGTGACCCGGCTTTGGTTTCTGTGACCCGGCTTTGGCTTCTGTGATCCGACATTGGTTTCTGTGACCCAGCTTTGGTTTTTGTGACCCAGCTTTTGTTTCTCTGATCCTGGTTTTGTTTCTGTGACCCGGCTTTGCTTTCTGTGACCCGACTTTGCTTCTGTGACCCGGCTTTGTTTTCTGTGACTCGGCTTTTGTTTATGTGACCCGGCTTTGGTTTCTGTGACCCGGCTTTGGTTTCTGTGACCCGGGTTTGGTTTNCACCTTGCGTCAGTGACCATCATCATTCGTCATCACTTGCGTTGACCATGCCAATACCTTGCCTGCCCGCCTGGTGGAGATCCTTGTCCAGTGGCTTTGTAAGCATGTCAGCCCGGTTGAGCTTGGTACCGACATACTCGAGCTCCACTGTCTGCTTGTAGACCAAGTCTCGAGCGTAGTGGTAGCGGATCTCGATGTGCTTTGTGCGCCTCGACAGGACGGGGTTCTTTGACATGTCAATGGCGCTCATGTTGTCAATCTTGATGACCGTCGCCGTTGCTTGTGGTGCCTTCATCTCAGATAGCAAGCTTCGTAGCCACTGCATCTCTTTACACACCTCAGCCAAGGCGATGTACTCAGCTTCAGCTGTTGACAGAGAGACACATTCTTGCTTGCGACTTGCCCAACTGACTGCACCTCCATTCAACATACACACAAAGCCGGAGGTAGATTTTCTGTCATCAATATTCCCTCCCCAATCAGCATCAGTGTAGCACATGAGACGGAGTGATGCGGATCCAGCAATGCCTCCAAACTGGAGGCCTACGTGGCGCGTCCCCTGAAGGTAGCGCATGATGCGCTTCACGGCCTGCCAGTGAAGTGGACCGGGATTGGCCACAAACCGACTCACCTGCCCAACAGCATGGGCTATATCTGGTCGGGTGGCGACCATGGCATACATCAAACTGCCCACCGCAGACTGATATGGGATGCCAAGCATGTCAGTTTTCTCCGCTTCGTTGGATGGGGACATGGAGGTGGAGAGTTTGCACTCCGAGCTCATGGGTGTGCTGGCAGGTTTGCAATCTGCCACGTCGTATCGTTTGAGGATGGAGTCGATGTATTTTGTCTGGTTCAGGCTGATTGTACCTGCTGCTCTGTCGTGCTTGATGGCAATTCCAAGATAGAAGTCAAGAGGACCCATGTCCATCTCGAATCTGCTACTTAGCTGCCCCTTGAGATCGTCTAGCAGCTGCGTCGAAGAGGAGCATAGAATCAGGTCATCAACGTACAAGGCGACCAACATTGTCCCTTTGTCACTCTCATGCACATACATGCTGGGATCATTGTCGCAGTGCATGAAGGGCTCCTTGGCCATGAACGTGTCGATCTCCTGGTACCAAAGTCTTGGCGCTTGTTTTAGCCCATATAGTGCCTTAACCAATCTGCACACCTTGCCCTCAAGAGCATCAACCCCCTCCGGAACCTCCATCAATACCTCCTTGTCAAGTTTGCCGTAAAGGAAGGCTGTCTTGACATCCATCTGGTGGACCTCCATGTTCTCGGCAGCAGCAATGGCGAGCATTGACCGGATGGAGGCAAACGTCACAACTGGAGCAAAGGTCTCATCGTACTCTGCGCCAGGCCGTTGGGAGAACCCCTTTGCTACCACCCGTGCCTTGTACTTGTCTATCTTGCCATCCTGTTTCCTTTTTACTTTCAGCACCCACTTGGACCCCACAACGTGAGCCCCGGCAGGTCTGTCCACCAGCACCCATGTCCCATTCTCTTCAATGGAGCTGAGTTCACTGCGAATTGCTTCGTCCCACTCTGCTTTATCAGGCCGAGTGAGTGCCTCTGCGACAGACGTTGGCTCCTCTTGAACCAAGAATGAATAGTTGAA
>SZWC01007564.1:97365-109674 GCA_023375785.1 Penium margaritaceum | reverse complement strand
GATTTCAGGTCCCACCC
This sequence comes from Penium margaritaceum, assembly GCA_023375785.1. NCBI lineage: Eukaryota > Viridiplantae > Streptophyta > Zygnematophyceae > Desmidiales > Peniaceae > Penium > Penium margaritaceum. The sequence continues at coordinate 109,657 of SZWC01007564.1, read as the reverse complement.
CATGCCCGTGGCTTGTTGCAAGAGCGTCTCAAACTTCTGCATAAAGGCGGAGACATCCTCCCCTTCACCAAGCCTCATGCTGATGAGATTTTGTAAAATGAAGAGACGGTTGGCAAGTGAGGAGGACTGAAATACCTTGCCAAGTTTGGCATATGCCGCGGCTGCCACTGTACAACCGCTGATGTGTGAAAGGACTGAGGGTTGTATGGAGGACACAAGAATGGCGAGAGCATTCTTGTTGAGCTTGACCCATGCCACAAGGTCAGCACCCTCCTCCTTTGGTGCTGGGATAGTTCCGTCAAAGTATCCTAGCAAATCTCTGTCATCCATGATGATCTCAAACTGCCACTTCCAGAGTGCAAACCCCTCTCCATCAAATTTGAGGATGGGCGAATGATTCCCTGGTTCCCCTGTCCCTGCCATCCCCACAACTACAACTGCTACAGCTGCTGCACCTGTTGTTGATGCCGATGAACCTGCGTTTGAGGTCGTTGTAGGCTGTTGGTGAGAAGAGGAAACTGCTTCCCCTGTTCACGTTGGCTGTTGCAAGCAGATGTAGGCTGATGTAGGCTGATGTAGGCTGATGTCAGCTCCCAAGGTAGAAAGGTGCAGATGTGTTGCATTCCCCTCCTGTTGATGTTGCCCTGCAAACAGAGAAGTTGGGTGAGAGCGAAGGCGCTCTCACTGCTTGTGACCTTAGCGGTTGCGTGCGTGAAACTTCCCTAACCAGAGGAGTGGGCCCATAACCCTTTGTTAGCTACTGAGCTAACCACCTCCGGCAGAGAAGCCGCGAAACCGAAAAGCTCACAAAGGTTCTTACACCTTCTTCCTTTGCAGGTATGTGTCATGCACCCCAAACTTAATCAGGCATACACTTCACCTTCAAGAGTACTAACGCCTTAGCATTACATCTCAAGAAGAGCTCAAGTCGTCAATACGCAAGAGANCTAACCAGAGGAGTGGGCCCATAACCCTTTGTTAGCTACTGAGCTAACCACCTCCGGCAGAGAAGCCGCGAAACCGAAAAGCTCACAAAGGTTTTTAGGCCTTCTTCCTTTGTTGACATGTGTCATGCACCCCAAACTTAATCAGGCATACACTTCACCTTCAAGAGTACTAACGCCTTAGCATTACATCTCAAGAAGAGCTCAAGTCGTCAATACGCAAGAGAGCATCAAGAAAGGGTTGATTGATCAGCATGCAAGACAAGTCCTTTTATAGCTGTCTGTCCAGTCCTAGAACTCAAAAGCACATTCCTGGGAAGTAGCCTGAACCAGCCACGTCACCAATAGACTTCCACTGTGGGCTTGACACATAAGCATCCTAGTGTCAAGGTGACAGACCAACCATGTAGCGTCCAAGAAGCTACAGACTTTCTTTCTTGGAAGCTTCCACAGCAAACAAGATATGCATGGGGCCAGGATCGACCTCATGACCTCTCACTTGGCCAAATCAACAAAATGGCCAAGGTAACCACTCACCCAAATGGTGTACTCACAGGTCATATCTCACAAGAGACAGAGCATAGTTGAGTCACACAACAACGGATCTAGGGATCATACCTCCACAAGGGGCAGAGCATTCCTGATCCGTCCTACAACACTGAACAAGGGGCAAAAACATTCAACAGCTTTGGTTTCTGGGACCCGGCTCTGGTTTCTGTGACCCAGCTTTTGTTTCTGTGACCCGGCTTTGGTGTTTGTGGACCGGCCTTGGTTTATGTGACCCGGCTTTGGTTTTTGTGACTTGGCTTTGGTTTCTGTGGCCCTACTTTGGTTTCTAAGACCCGGCTTTTAGTTTTTATGACCCGGCTTTGGTTTATGTGACCCGGCTTTGGTTTCAGTGACCCGGCTTAGGATTATGTGACCCGGCTTTGGTTTCTCTAACCCGGCTTTGGTTTCTGTGGCCCAACTTTGGTGTTTTGTGATGGCGTTGGTTTGCTATGACCCGGCTCTGGATTCTGTTACTCGGCTTTGGCTTTTGTGACTTGGCTTTGGTTTCTGTGACATGGCTTTGGTTTTGTCACCTGGTTCTGGTTTCTGTGCCCGGCTTTGGTCTCTGTCACCTACCTTTGGTTTTTGTGACCCAGCTTTGGTTTCTGTGACCTGGTTTTGATTTCTGTGATTTGGCTTTGGTTTCTGTGACCGGCTTAAGTTTCGGTGACTGGGCTTTGGTTTCTGTGACCCGGCTTTGGTTTATGTGACCCGGCTTTGCTTTGTGTGACCCGGCTTTGGTTTCTATGGCCCGGCTTTGGTTTTTGTGGCTCAGCTTTAGTTTCTGTGACCCGGCTCTGGTTTTTGTGACCCGGATTTGGTTTATGTGACCCGGCTTTGGTTTCTCTGACCCGGCCTTGGATTCTGTGACCCCGCTTTGGTTTCTGTGACCTGGCTTTGGTTTATGTGACCCGGCTTCGGTTCTGTGACCTGGCTTTGGTTGCTGTGACCCGGCTTTGGTTTCTATGATCCGGCTTTGGGTTATGTAATCCGGCTTTGGTTTCTGTGACCCGGCCTTGGTTTCTATGACCGGGCTTTGGTTTCTGTACTCCGGCTTTGGTTTCTGTGACGCGGCTTTGGTTTCTGTGATCCGGTTTTGGTTTCTGTGACCCGGCTTTGGTTTCTGTGACCCGGGTTTGGTTTCTCTGACCTGGCTTTGGTTTTTGTAATCCGGCTTTGGTTTTTGTGATCCGGCTTTGGTTTTTGTGACCCGGCTTTGGTTTCTATGACTCGTCTTTGGTTTTCGTGACTCGGCTTTGGACCCTCTGTGCCCGGCTTTGGTTTCTGTGACCCGCCTTTGGTTTCTGTGACCCGGCTTTGGTTTCTGTAATCGAGCTTTGGTTTCTGTGACCCGGCCTTGGTTTCTGTGACCCGGCTTTGGTTTTTTTTACTTGTCTTTGGTTTTTGTGTCCCGACTTTGGACCCTCTGTAACCTGGCTTTGGTTTCTGTGACCTGGCTTTGGTTTCTGTGACCCGGCTTTGGTTTCTATGACCCGGCTTTGGTTTCTGTGACCCGGCCTTGGTTTCTGTGACCCGGCTTTGGTTTTTGTGCCCCGGCTTTGGTTTTTGTGACCCGGCTTTGGTTTCTATGACCCGGCTTTGGTTTCTGTGACCCGGCCTTGGTTTCTGTGACCCGGCTTTGGTTTTTGTGCCCCGGCTTTGGTTTTTGTGACCCGGCTTTGGTTTCTATGACCCGGCTTTGGTTTCTGTGACCCGGCCTTGGTTTCTGTGACCCGGCTTTGGTTTTTGTGCCCCGGCTTTGGTTTTTGTGACCCGGCTTTGGTTTCTATGACCCGGCTTTGGTTTCTGTGACCCGGCCTTGGTTTCTGTGACCCGGCTTTGGTTTTTGTGCCCCGGCTTTGGTTTTTGTGACCCGGCTTTGGTTTCTATGACCCGGCTTTGGTTTCTGTGACCCGGCCTTGGTTTCTGTGACCCGGCTTTGGTTTTTGTGCCCCGGCTTTGGTTTTTGTGACCCGGCTTTGGTTTCTATGACCCGGCTTTGGTTTCTGTGACCCGGCCTTGGTTTCTGTGACCCGGCTTTGGTTTTTGTGCCCCGGCTTTGGTTTTTGTGACCCGGCTTTGGTTTCTATGACCCGGCTTTGGTTTCTGTGACCCGGCCTTGGTTTCTGTGACCCGGCTTTGGTTTTTGTGCCCCGGCTTTGGTTTTTGTGACCCGGCTTTGGTTTCTATGACCCGGCTTTGGTTTCTGTGACCCGGCCTTGGTTTCTGTGACCCGGCTTTGGTTTTTGTGCCCCGGCTTTGGTTTTTGTGACCCGGCTTTGGTTTCTATGACCCGGCTTTGGTTTCTGTGACCCGGCCTTGGTTTCTGTGACCCGGCTTTGGTTTTTGTGCCCCGGCTTTGGTTTTTGTGACCCGGCTTTGGTTTCTATGACCCGGCTTTGGTTTCTGTGACCCGGCCTTGGTTTCTGTGACCCGGCTTTGGTTTTTGTGCCCCGGCTTTGGTTTTTGTGACCCGGCTTTGGTTTCTATGACCCGGCTTTGGTTTCTGTGACCCGGCCTTGGTTTCTGTGACCCGGCTTTGGTTTTTGTGCCCCGGCTTTGGTTTTTGTGACCCGGCTTTGGTTTCTATGACCCGGCTTTGGTTTCTGTGACCCGGCCTTGGTTTCTGTGACCCGGCTTTGGTTTTTGTGCCCCGGCTTTGGTTTTTGTGACCCGGCTTTGGTTTCTATGACCCGGCTTTGGTTTCTGTGACCCGGCCTTGGTTTCTGTGACCCGGCTTTGGTTTTTGTGCCCCGGCTTTGGTTTTTGTGACCCGGCTTTGGTTTCTATGACCCGGCTTTGGTTTCTGTGACCCGGCCTTGGTTTCTGTGACCCGGCTTTGGTTTTTGTGCCCCGGCTTTGGTTTTTGTGACCCGGCTTTGGTTTCTATGACCCGGCTTTGGTTTCTGTGACCCGGCCTTGGTTTCTGTGACCCGGCTTTGGTTTTTGTGCCCCGGCTTTGGTTTTTGTGACCCGGCTTTGGTTTCTATGACCCGGCTTTGGTTTCTGTGACCCGGCCTTGGTTTCTGTGACCCGGCTTTGGTTTTTGTGCCCCGGCTTTGGTTTTTGTGACCCGGCTTTGGTTTCTATGACCCGGCTTTGGTTTCTGTGACCCGGCCTTGGTTTCTGTGACCCGGCTTTGGTTTTTGTGCCCCGGCTTTGGTTTTTGTGACCCGGCTTTGGTTTCTATGACCCGGCTTTGGTTTCTGTGACCCGGCCTTGGTTTCTGTGACCCGGCTTTGGTTTTTGTGCCCCGGCTTTGGTTTTTGTGACCCGGCTTTGGTTTCTATGACCCGGCTTTGGTTTCTGTGACCCGGCCTTGGTTTCTGTGACCCGGCTTTGGTTTTTGTGCCCCGGCTTTGGTTTTTGTGACCCGGCTTTGGTTTCTATGACCCGGCTTTGGTTTCTGTGACCCGGCCTTGGTTTCTGTGACCCGGCTTTGGTTTTTGTGCCCCGGCTTTGGTTTTTGTGACCCGGCTTTGGTTTCTATGACCCGGCTTTGGTTTCTGTGACCCGGCCTTGGTTTCTGTGACCCGGCTTTGGTTTTTGTGCCCCGGCTTTGGTTTTTGTGACCCGGCTTTGGTTTCTATGATCCCCCTTTGGTTTCTGTGACCAGGCTTTGGTTTCTATGACCCGGCTTTGGTTTATGTGACCCGGCTTTGGTTTCTATGACCCGGCTTTGGTTTTTTGACCCGGCTTTGGTTTTTGTGACCTGGCTTTGGTGTCTGAGACCCTGCTATGGTTTCTGTGATCCGGCTTTGGTTTCTGTGACCCGGCTGTGGTGTTTGTGGACCGGCTTTGGTTTCTGTGACCCTGCTTTGGTTTTTGTGACTTGGGTTTGGTTTCCGTGACCCAACTTTGGTTTCTAAGACCTGCTTTTAGTTTTGTTGACCCGGTTTTGTTTTCTATGACCCGGCTTTGGGTTCAGTGACTCGGCTTTGGTTTCTCTGACCCGGCTTTGGTTTTTGTGACCCGGCTTTCGTTCTGTGACCTGGTTTGGTTTCTCTGACCCGGCTTTGGTTTCTGTGACCCGGCTTTGGTTTCTGTAATCCTGCCTTGGTTTCTGTGACCCGGCTTTGGTTTCTGTGACCTGGCTTTGGTTTCTGTGACCCGGCTTTGGTTTATGTAATCCGGCTTTGGCTTCTGTGGCCCGGCTTTGGTTTCTGTGACCCAGCTTTGGACCCTCTGTGACCCGGCTTTGGTTTCTGTGACCCAACTTTGGTTTTTGTGACCCGACTTTCGTGTTTGTAATCCGGCTTTGGTTTATGTGACCCGGCATTGGTTTCTGTGAACCGGCTCTGGTTTTTGTAACTTGGCTTTGGTTTTTGTGACCCGGCTTTGGACCCTCGGTGACTTGGCTTTGGTTTCTGTGATCCGGCTTTGGTTTCTGTGACCCGTCTTTGGTTTATGTGACCCGGCTTTGGTTTTTGTGACCCGGCGTTGGTTTATGTGACCCAGCTTTGATTTCTATGACCAGGTTCTGGTTTATGTGACCCGGCTTTGGTTTCTGTGACCTGGCTTTGGTTTCTGTGACCTGGCTTTAATTTATGTGACCCGGCTATGGTTTCTGTGACCCGGCTTTGAATTCTGTGACCCGGCTTCGGTTTCTGTGACCCGGCTTTGGTTTCTGTGACCCGGCTTTGGTATCTGTGACCCAGCTTTGGTTTCTTTGAATCGGCTTTGATTGTTGTGACCCGGCTTTTGTTTTTGTGACCCGGCTTTGGTTTCTGTGACCCGGCACTAGTTTTAGTGACCCGGCTTTGGTTTCTGTGACCCGGCTTTGGTGTCTGTGTATGAGCTTCGATTTCCGTGACCCGGCTTTGGTTTCTGTGACCGAGCTTTGGTTTCTAAGTCCCGACTTTTAGTTTCTATGACCCGGCTTTGGTTTCTATGACCCGGCTCTCGTTTCAGTGACCCAGCTTTGGATTCTGTGACCTGGCCTTGGTTTCTCTGACCCGGCTTTGGTTTCTGTGACCCGGCTTTGGTTTCTGTGACCTGGCTTTGGTTTGTTGTGACCCGGCTCTGGATTCTGTGATCCGGTTTTGGTTTCCTTGACCCGGCTTTGGTTTGCGTGACCCGGCTTTGGTTTATGTGACCTGGCTTCGGTTTCTGTGACCCGGCTTTGGTTTCTGTGACCTGGCCTTGGTTTCTCTGACCCGGCTTTGGTTTCTGTGACCCGGCTTTCGTTTCTGTGACCCGGCTTTGGTTTCTGTGACCTGGCCTTGGTTTCTCTGACCCGGCTTTGGTTTCTGTGACCCGGCTTTCGTTTCTGTGACCCGGCTTTGGTTTCTGTGACCTGGCCTTGGTTTCTCTGACCCGGCTTTGGTTTCTGTGACCCGGCTTTCGTTTCTGTGACCCGGCTTTGGTTTCTGTGACCTGGCCTTGGTTTCTCTGACCCGGCTTTGGTTTCTGTGACCCGGCTTTCGTTTCTGTGACCCGGCTTTGGTTTCTGTGACCCGGGTTTGGTTTTGTGTGACCCGGGTTTGGTTTCCGTGACCCGGCTTTGCTTTATGTGACCTGGCTTTGGTTTCTGTGACCCGGTTTTGTTTTCTGTGACCCGGCTTTGGTTTATGTGACCTGGCTTCGGTTTCTGTGACCCGGCTTTGGTTTCTGTGACCCGGCTTTGGTTTATGTGACCCGGCTTTGGTTTCTGTGACCCAGTTTTGGTTTCTGTGACCCCCCTTTGGTTTCTGTGACCTGGCTTTGGTTTTGTGTGACCCGGCTTTGGTTTTGTGAGCTGGCTTTGGTTGGTGTGATCCGGCTTTGGTTTCTATGATCCAGCTTTGGATTTTGTGACCCGGCTTTGGGTTCTGTGACCCCGCATTGGTTTCTATTACCGGGCTTTGGATTCTGTGCTCCGGCTTTGGTTCATTGACCTGGCTTTGGTTTCTATGACCCATCTTTGGTTTATGTGATCCGGCTTTGGTTTCTGTGACCCGGCTTTGGTTTCTGTGACCCGGCTTTGGTTTCTGTGACCCGGCTTTGGTTTCTATGTTCCGGCTTTGGTTCCTATGACCCGGCTTTGGTTTCTCTGACCTGTCTTTGGTTTATGTGATCCGGCTATGGTTTCTGTGACCCGGCTTTGTCACGAAAATGGGAGCAGCGGAACATGCAGCGGAGCAAGTAGCGCGGAAGCTTCCACGAAGATGCGGAAGGTTGACGGGAGATGACGTCACAGTAGGAACAGAAGCATACGGACAGCAGCCGACAGTGCGAGGAGCGGAAGCGACGAAGCACTTAGGGATGAGTGATTCAAGACCAACCTTTTCAGTAATGGAGAGACATTGGGAGCTGAAGCGCGGACGGAGGGACACCGCGGTTCAGGTTCCACAGTGAATGAACACTCTGAGATTTGAGATGGGCGAGCAAGGATTAGAAAGTAGCTTAGGTCCCAGTGTACTTTGCGGAACAGATAGATGATTGAGCGAAGGCGACGATCAATGTGATGAAAGCGATGAGGCATGGAACGGAAATTGAACGGAGGCAATGATGATAAAGGCAATTGAGGAGGAATTGACTGAGGCAACTAGAGTACAGGAATCCTACTGCTATTTGTACTAGTCCTGGAGATTAGAGTACACGTGTCTACATCCATTAGGGTGGATGGTGCGAGACGAGAAGCCGGAGCCGTCATTGTGCTGCTGCTGCAGCTTCTGTGTCTGCGCGGTGCGATGGGGCGGCGCGGCTCCACATCATCTTGTGCTCTTGGGAGTCCTCCCACATTACGTGGAGGACGTGTTTCTCCTGCCAATCCTTGGATGTCGCCACGGAGAATGGACCAGCGAGTAGGGTTGTTGTTGGCACAACTTGCTGGTTGATACGTGATGTTGGGGGTCCGTTGGCGTTGGACGTGGTGTGCTCGAACGGCTGGATGGTCAGACCAGAGAAGTCTTATTGGTTATGCCTTTGGAGTTGTTCGGTCGGCGGAATGCGGGAGGTGAACTGGGATCCGGCTGGCTTTTCCTTTTCCCACATGGTGGCCGTCAAGGAGAGAGTTGGGTTACGCCGAGATAAACCTGGTCGAGCCGTGTGGTTCTTCATAAAGATTCTGACAGCCCCCTTCAAGATCACAAGGCTCGTAAGAAAGAACCCAAGGAGGGTTCCCAGTTGCTTTTCAGCAGCCCAGGAAGGATGAGGAGATTGTGTGGTAGCAGGTTGCATTCGGAGAGGAAGGTGGGAAGGTTTGCTGTTGGGTAGTTCATCACGGAAGAGGTTTGAATTTTCTTGCATGATTTGGAGACACTGTAGGCAGGAGAGAGAAGCGGCTGAAGTGGTGGGGTCCTGCATCCATGTCTTTAAGACCTGTTCGTGTAGGTGCGAAAGAGAGGCTGAGTCAGAGATGAGCTCAGATGAGGGTGATAGCATAGTGACAGCAGCTGGGCAGTGGTGATGGAATTCCAGAAGGGTGAAGGTTGTGGAGACGTGATGCTTTGGAGAGCTGGAGGGAGGAGAAAGGACTCAAGCGATGTTGGCAGATAGGTTGGTTCTAGCAGCAGGTATGCCATCAATGCGGAGAGTTGAATGGCAGAAGGGTTGAGGGGTGATGGCCAGATGGACCCGAGCTGAGACACGGGAGAGGTTGCACTTGGGGGTCCCGCAGATGACAGATGGCTTGATGATGGCACTGGTGGAATTACAGAGATTTCAGCTGCTAGATCTTCAGGAGCGTTAGATGGCTCTGAAGGCATATGAGAAGTTTTCTGACAACTATGGGACAAGTTTGCTGAGGGAGGAGAAGCAATGCAAGTGTTTGTGTGGAATATGTCAACCTGTGATGTTGGAGGAGGAGATGCTGGCTGAGAAAACCAGGAGGAACTGCAGGGGGAGGTGGTAGTGCTGTCATGTTTGCTGAGAAAATGAGAGGACTTGGCAGAACGGGTGCCGATGTAGGAAGACGTTTGTCAGCTAGCAGTGAAACGAGAGCATTGGAGGGTACTGAATTCTCACAGAAAACTTTGGAATTGGAGATAGTGGAGGGAGTTGGTGGTGTCAGGGTCAAGGTATTACTGAACAGCTGTGCTCGCTTTGGAGGCGGGATGTAGCGATCTGTTGTCTTGGTGACAGGAGGCGAGCATAGCAAGCGTGGTGCTGGTTCATTGGCGGAGAGAAACTTGGTTTGTGATGTCGGAGGCGTGATGGTAGAGGAAGTGTTCGTCTGCTACGCGGTGGCTCCGCCAATGGAGGTACCGTAGTTGCGAAGCATGAACGCGTTTCGCTCCTCGCGGGAGAAGATTGGAGTGTCAGAAAAGAGGAGAAGACCCATAGCGGCGGTAGGGTCAGGGACTTCAGATGAGGAGGCGGCTTGATGTGAGGAGAATGGCTCATCAGGATAGAGGTAGTCATAGTAGTAGTAGTCCAGGTAATCATCCTGGAAGGGAGGAAGGTCTTCTGAAGGAGGTGGAGTACATTCGAAGGTCAACATGGTGTTAGTGGCATGAGCTGTGGAGGAAGGTACTGCTACTGCTGAGGCGGTGGTTCCCAGGGAGGAAGATGGTGTCACAGGTGTAGGAGGGATTTCACTGGATGACGTAGATGATCGAAGTTTCCTGGCAGTTGCTCGTTTGGATAGAGGCACCAGAAGAAATCCGACAACCAGGAGAATGCCAATGATGCCAGAGCAGATGAGATCAAGGGTGAGGCTATAGTTGAGACGAGGGATGTAGCCGATGAAGGCTNCTGCTGAGGCGGTGGTTCCCAGGGAGGAAGATGGTGTCACAGGTGTAGGAGGGATTTCACTGGATGACGTAGATGATCGAAGTTTCCTGGCAGTTGCTCGTTTGGATAGAGGCACCAGAAGAAATCCGACAACCAGGAGAATGCCAATGATGCCAGAGCAGATGAGATCAAGGGTGAGGCTATAGTTGAGACGAGGGATGTAGCCGATGAAGGCTGCGAGTCCGAAGAGAAGGCATCCAAGCGCCTCCTCTTTGTCTTGAGAGAACCTCATGATGAAGGATGGCAGGAGTTGTTTAAGTGACAAAAGATGTCATTACTGCTGTGGGAGGCTTATCCTGCTGTTGCTGGGAAAACGAAGGCTGCTGCTGTGGTGGAGAGAGTGTAAGTTGCAAAAGCTTTTGGAGACTGTGTCCATACACAGTTTCCTTAGCCTTTGCAGAGAGGAGAGGAACGAGGTGATGGCTGTATAGCTGGCGCGGTTCGGCTTTAGCGGTTCAGGCGTCAGGGGCGTCGGAGCAAAAGGGAGTGGCGTCTGCACGAGAAGATGATGCTCCTACGAAGGTTTAGGACGTCGTGCCCATACACAGCGTCTTCCACCTTGTAGTAGCGGGTGAGAGCGAGTAAGGATGATACGGCAGCTACTGATCAACTTGCGCAGAGCGGCGGGGCAGTTCAGACGTCAGTGAAGAAGGAGGCGACGATGACGGTGCCCGGATTTTTCTCTGGGCTCTGATACCATGTCAGGAAAATGGGAGCAGCGGAACATGCAGGGGAGCAAGTAGCGCGGAATCTTCCACGAAGATGCGGAAGGCTGACAGAAGATGACGTCACAGTAGGAACATAAGCATACGGACAGCAGCCGACAGCGCGAGGAGCGGAAGCAATGAAGCGCTTAGGGATGAGTGGTTCAAGACCAACACTTTCAGTAATAGAGAGATGTTGGGAACCGAAGCGCGGACGGAGGGACACCGCGGTTTGGGTTCCACAGCAAATGAATACTCTGAGATGTGAGAAGGGCGAGCGAGGATCAGATAGCAGCTTAGGTCCCAATGTACTTTGCGGAACAGATAGATGATTGAGCGGAGGCGACGATCAAAGTGATGAAAGTGATGAGGCAAGGAAGAGCAATTGAACGGAGGCAATGATGATAAAGGCAATTGAGGAGGAATTGACGGAGGCAACTAGAGTACAGGAATCCTACTGCTATTTGTACTAGTCCTGGAGATTAGAGTACACGTGTCTACATCCATTAGGGTGGATGGTGCGAGACGAGAAGCCGGAGCCGCCATTGTGCTGCTGCTGCAGCTTCTGTGTCTGCGCGGTGCGATGGGGCGGCGCGGCTCCACATCATCTTGTGCTCTTGGGAGTCCTCCCACGTTACGTGGACGACGTGCTTCTTCTGCCGATCCTTGGATGTCGCCACGGAGAATGGACCAGCGAGCAGGGTTGTTGTCGGCACAACTTGCTGGTTGATACGTGATGTTGGGGGTCCGTTGGCGTTGGACGTAGTGTGCTCAAACGGCTGGATGGTCAGACCAGAGAAGTCTGATTGGTTATGCCTTCGGAGTCGTTCAGTCGGCGGAACGCGGGAGGTGAACTGGGATCCGGCTGGCTTTTCCTTTTCCCACGTGGTGGCCGTCCAGGAGAGAGTTGGGTTACGCCGAGACGAACCTGGTTGAGCCGTGTGGTTCTTGATAAAGATTCTGACAGGCTTTGGTTTCTGTGACCCGGCTTTGGTTTCTGTGACCGGGCTTTGGTTTTTGTGACCCGGATTTGGTTTCTGTGACCCGGCTTTGGTTTCTGTGACCCGGCTTTGGTTTTTGTGACCTGGCTTTGGTTTTTGTGAGCCAGCTTTGGTTTATAAGACCCGGCTTTCAGTTTCTATGACCCGGATTGGGCTTCTAAGACCCGGCTTTTTGTTGCTATGACCCGGCCGGGTCTTAGAAATGAAAGCATGGTCACATAAACCAAAGCCAAGTCATAGAAACCAAAGCCGGGTCACAGAAATCAAAGCCGGTACACACACATCAAAGCCGGGTCACAGAAACCAAAGCCGGGTCACAGAAACCAAAGCCGGGTCACAGAAACCAAAGCCGGGTCACAGAAACCAAAGCCGGGCCACA
>SZWC01007564.1:52373-88330 GCA_023375785.1 Penium margaritaceum | reverse complement strand
GGCATTGGTTTCTGTGACCCGGCTTTGGTTTCTGTGACCCGGCTTTGGTTTCTGGGACCCGGCTTTGGTTTCTTTGACCCGGCTTTGGTTTATGTGATCCGGTTTTGGTTTCTGTGACCCCCCTTTGGTTTGTGTGACCAGGCTTTGGTTTCTGTGACCCGGCTTTGGTTGTGTGACCTGGCTTTGGTTGCTGTGACCCGGCTTTAGTTTCTATGATCCGGCTTTGGATTGTGTGACCCGGCTTTGGTTTCTGTTACCCGGCTTTGGTTTCTATGACCGGGCTTTGATTTCTGTGCTCCGGCTTTGGTTCGTTGACCCGGCTTTGGTTTCTCTACCCGGCTTTGGTTTTTATGATCCAGCTTTGGTTTCTGTGAGCCGGCTTTGGTTTCTGTGACCCGGCTTTGGTTTCTATGATCCGGCTTTGGTTTCTATGGCCCGGCTTTGGTTTCTGTGACCCAGCTTTGTTTTCTGTGACTTGGCTTTGGTTTCTGTGACCCAGCTTTGGTTTCTGTGACCTGACTTTGGTTTTTGTGACCCGGCTTTGGTTTCGGTGACCCGGCTTTGGTTTCTGTGACTCGGCTTTTGTTTCTCTGACCTGGCTTTGGTTTCTTTGACCCGGCTTTTATTGGTGTGACCCGGCTTTGCTTTATGTGACCCGGCTTTGTTTTCCATGACTGAGCTTTTGTTTATGTGACCCGGCTTTGGTTTATGTGTCCGGCTTTTGTTTCTGTGACCCGACTTTGGTTTATGTGACCTGGCTTTGGATTCTGCGACCTGGCTTTGGTTTTTGTGACCCGGCTTTGGTTCGTGTGACCCGGCTTTGGTTTCTGTGACCCGGCTTTGGTTTGTGTGACCCTGCTTTGGTTTCTGTGAGCTTGCTTTGGTTTCTCAGACCCGGATTTTAGTTTCTATGACCCGGCTTTGGTTTCTTAGACCCGGCTTTTAGTTTCTATGACCCGGCCGCATCTTAGAAATGAAAGCTGGGTCACACAAACCAAAGCCAAGTCATAGAAACCAAAGCCGCGTCACAAGAACCAAAGCCGGTCCACAGGCACCAAAGCCGGGTCACAGAAACCAAAGCCGGGTCACAGAAACCAAAGCCGGGCCACAGATACCAAAGCCGGGTCACATAAACCAAAGTCGGGTCACAGAGACAAAAGCCGGGTCAGAGAAACCAAAACCGGGTCAAATAAACCAAAGTCGAGACACAGAAACCAAAGCCGGGTCACAAAAACGAAAGCCGGGTCACAGAAACCAAAGCCGCGTCAGAGAAACCAAAGCCGGGTCACAGAAATCAAAATCCTGGTCACAGAAACCAAAGCGAGATCATAGCAACCAAAGCCGGGTCACAAACACCAAAGCCGGGTCACAAACACCAAAGCCGGGTCACAAAAACAACAGCCGAGTCACATAAAACAAAGCTGGGTCACAGAGAGCAAAGCTGGGTCACACAAACCAAAACCGGGTCACACAAACCAAAGCCAGGTCAGAGAAACAAACACTGGGTCATAGAAACCAAAGCGGGGTCACAGAAACCAAAGCCAGGTCACAGAAACCAATGTCGGGTCACAAGAACAAAAACTGGGTAGCAAAATCCAAAACCAGGTCACACAAACCAAAGCGAGGTCACAGAAACCAAAGCGGGGTCACAGAAACCAAAGTCGGGTCACAGAAAGCAAAGGCGGGTCACACAAACCAAAGCCGGGTCACAAAACCAAAGCCGGGTCATAGGAACCAAAGCGGGGTCAGATAAACCAAAGTCAGGTCAGAGAAACAAAAGCCGGGTCACATAAACCAAAGCCGGGTCAAAGAAACCAAATTTGAGCCACGTAAACCAGAGCCGGGTCATAGAAACCAGAGCCCGGTTAGAGAAACCAGAGCCGGGTCAAAGAAACCAAAGCCGGGTCACCGAAACCAAAGCTGGGTCTTAGAAAACAAAGCAGTGTCACAAGAACCAAAGCCGGGTCACAGAAACCAAAGCCGGGTAAGAAAAACCAAAGCCGGGTCACATAAACCAAAGCCAGGTGAGATAAACCAAAGCCGGATCACAGAACCAGAACCAAGTCACAAAACCCAAAGCCATGTCACAAAAACCAAAGCCAAGTCATAGAAACCAAAGCCGGGTGACATAATCCTTAGCCGGGTCACAGCAAACCAAAGCAAGGTCACATAAACCAAAGCTGGGTCACAGAAACCAAAGCCAATTCAATGAAACCAAAGCCGGGTCACAGAAACCAAAGCCGGTCCACATACACCAAAGCCGGGTCACAGAAACCAAAGACGGGTCACAGAAACCAAAGCCGGGCCACAGATACCAAAGCCGGGTCACAGAAACCGAAGCTGGGTCACAGACACCAAAGCTGGGTCACAAAAACCAAAGACGGGTCACAGAAACCAAAGCTGGGTCACAGAAACCAAAGCCGGGTCACAAAAACCAAAGCCGGGTCACAAAAACCAAAGCCGGGTCACAGAAACCAAAGCCGGGTCACTGAAACCAAAGCCAGTTCACAGAAACCAAAGCCGTGTCAGAGCAACCAAAGCCGGGCCACAGAAACCAAAGCCGGGTCACAGAAACCGAAGCTGGGTCACAGACACCAAAGCCGGGTCACAAAAACCAAAGACGGGTCACAGAAACCAAAGCTGGGTCACAGAAACCAAAGCCGGGTCACAAAAACCAAAGCCGGGTCACAAAAACCAAAGCCGGGTCACAGAAACCAAAGCCGGGTCACTGGAACCAAAGCCAGTTCACAGAAACCAAAGCCGTGTCAGAGCAACCAAAGCCGGGCCACAGAAACCAAAGCCGGGTCACATACACCAAAGCCAGGACATTGAAACCAAATCCGGGTCGTATAAACCAAAGCCGGGTCACAGAAACCAAAACCAGGTCACAGAAACCAAAGCCGGTCACAGCAACCAAAGCCAGGTCACAGAAACCAAAGTCGTGTCAGAGAAACCAAAGCCGGGTCACTGAACCAAAGCCAAGTCACATAATCCATATCCGGGTCACAGAAACCAAAGCCGGGTCATAGAACCCAAAGCCAGGTCACGGAAACCAAAGCGGGGTCACAGAAACCAAAGCCGGGTCACAGAAACCAAAGCCGGATCACTGAAACCAAAGCCGGATCACTGAAACCAAAGCCGGGTCACAGAAGCCAAAGCCGGATCACTGAAACCAAAGCCGCAGCACAGAAACCAAAGCCCGGTCTTAGAAACCAAAGCCCGGTCACAGAAACCAAAGCCGAGTCACAGAATCCAAAGCCGGATCACAGAAACCAAAGCCGGGTCACAGCAACCAAAGCCAGGTCACAGAACCAAAGTCGGGTCACAGAAACCAAAGCCAGGTCACAGAAACCAAAGTGGGATCACAGAAACCAAGCCGGGTCATAGTAACCAAAGCCGGCTCACAGAAACAAAAGCCAGGTCAAAGAAACCAAAGCCGGGTCACAGAAACCAAAGCCGGGTCACAGAAACTAGAGCCGGGTCACAGAAACAAAAGCCGGGTCAGAGAAACCAAAGTGGGGTCATAGAAACCAAAGCCGGGTCAGAGAAACCAAAGCCGGGTCACAGAAACCAAAGCTGGGTCACACAAACCCAAGCCGGGTTGTCGAGCACACTTCAACCGCAGCTCCACGGGAAGATCCTGTTAGCTACTAAGCTAACCACCTCTGGCAGAGAAGCCGCGAAACCGAAAAGCTCACAAAGGTTTTTAGGCCTTCTTCCTTTGTTGACATGTGTCATGCACCCCAAACTTAATCAGGCATACACTTCACCTTCAAGAGTACCAACGCCTTAGCATTACATCTCAAGAAGAGCTCAAGTCGTCAATACGCAAGAGAGCATCAAGCAAGGGTTGATTGATCAGCATGCAAGACAAGTCCTTTTATAGCTGTCTGTCTAGTCCTAGAACTCAAAAGCACATTCCTGGGAAGTGGCCTGAACCAGCCACGTCACCAATAGACTTGCACTGTGGGCTTGACACATAAGCATCCTAGTGTCAAGGTGACAGACCAACCATGTAGCGTCCAAGAAGCTACGGACTTTCTTTCTTGGNTAACGCCTTAGCATTACATCTCAAGAAGAGCTCAAGTCGTCAATACGCAAGAGAGCATCAAGCAAGGGTTGATTGATCAGCATGCAAGACAAGTCCTTTTATAGCTGTCTGTCCAGTCCTAGAACTCAAAAGCACATTCCTGGGAAGTGGCCTGAACCAGCCACGTCACCAATAGACTTGCACTGTGGGCTTGACACATAAGCATCCTAGTGTCAAGGTGACAGACCAACCATGTAGCGTCCAAGAAGCTACGGACTTTCTTTCTTGGAAGCTTCCACAGCAAACAAGATATGCATGGGGCCAGGATCGACCTCATGACCTCTCACTTGGCCAAATCAACAAAATGGCCAAGGTAACCACTCACCCACATGGTGTACTCACAGGTCATATCTCACAAGAGACAGAGCATAGTCGAGTCACACTACAACGGATCTAGGGGTCATACCTCCACAAGGGGCAGAGCATTCCTGATCTGTCCTACAACACTGAACAAGGGGCAAAAACATTCAACAGATCCATCCGCGGAGAAAGCATGGGCAGGCTAAGTTCCGCGCACAAAATGCTGGCTCCCGCAGACGTGGTTGAGCAAGGGGTAGCGCGGGATCCAAGGGCGATGAGGACCGGGGTGTCTACAGGAGAGCCACCGCAGGTTAGCACAACCACTTGCGGCGGTTCCCCCTCTCAACTCAAGCGCTTGTAGCGGAGGAAGAAAGAGGCGGGAAGCAGTGGCGGGACATCCGCGGTACAAGGAGAACAGGAACAAGCCGCAGCAAGATCCACAATCACTGACAGGGCACATATAGGTCAGCGGAAGGGCCGAGCAATCAGGGGAGATAACATCCAATTAGCATGAGTGATCATGCATCAATCACGGAAGAGCCCTTGGAGACGCACCTCGGAAGATGAAGATTCAAGGAATAACACGAAGAACCACGTGCACGAGCCGCGGATGAAGAAAAGGATCAGTAGAGGATGTACGGTGTGTGTGTGCGTGGGTGAGTGGCTGAGGACGAGACCCGCGGTGCGTAGCCGTACCGCGTGGAGTCCCAGTAAGAGGGAAGAGGATACTGTGTCAGGGATGAGACCGACGGCAGGTAGACATGCCGTGCGGAGTCCCATGTAGAAAAAGGCTTCAGTAGCAGTAGCACAAGTGCAACTCATTCTTGCATGTCTTCCTTAGTATTACTCCGCATTCATGTAATCTACCAAATTCATCTAAGACGTTCAACCACTCCCATTGCTCTCCATCCCGCTGCTCCCATGTTCTCCTTGGAGTCCTGTCCGCGGACTGCGGAATTGCGTGCGTGAAGAACCGAAAGTCCGAGTGAAGTAAACTGCCGGCGTTGTCTTCACTTGCTCACGTCCGCGGAACAAGGATTCCGCGAAGAGGAGCTGGAAGCCACGCGGTGGCGGCTCCCGTGTGGCAAGGAGTGGACCGCGGAGTTTCATTCATTGGTGAGGTTTGTGCACCGAGATTCAGGTTTTCAATCCGCAGAACTGCCAGTAACTAGGTGTGGGGAACCTGTGATACTGCTCCTTATCCGAGTAGAGCTGTGGTAGTGGCGAGAAGTGCATAATCCGCGGGTCACGCAAAATCAAACCTGCGCGGAGAAAGTTAGAGGTGCAGGAAAATTGGGGGTATCCGTGTCATGGTGCGGTGAGCGTGGACAGTTCCTTGCTCTTTGTTTAGCGGAACTGCACGTGAACTTCAGATCATTCATTGATGTCGGCACCAAGTTTTGTGCATCAAGATTACAGGAGACGGTAGCAGCTGTCATCTGTGTGGTGCTTCTTGCCGCGCCGAGCCACTAGCTGCGAGGACGCCCGGATCTCCTCGCCAGTGTTGTCCCGCACCCCAATCAGCTCCTCGCCAGGCGCGGATCCACTGGTCCAACATCGACGGGTGAACGAGTGGCTAGAGCAGCTGCACTGGTGTCGCATCATGGACGCTCTAAGCAACCGTGTAGAAGTGGAGACCGTCTCCGACCATGGCAGCCGCGGACCCAGCCATTCCCAGCACGAATCAGAGGGACAGGGAGCTGCGGCTGCAGCGCTACCGTGGTTTTCCGATCCCCAACCATCGTCAAGGCAACACTCCGATGGTGGCGGACTCGAAGTCTATCGCGGATTGGTCTACCAGCGCCATGGCAGGCAGCAGTCGACGGTGGCTGGCGGCATGGCGGCACAGCATGCATTCTTGACAACACATCTGCAAACGTTATCACATAACCCCGAGGAAGCGAAAACCACCGACAACCAAGCAGTGGACGGCCAACGGCCAGTGACGGATTTTCAACAGAAGGGACCACTGGCTCCCGCGCTTGGGATGTCTCTAGACTCCACCCTGCCACGGAAGGTGGCAGCGACGGTTCTGGGAGACCACCTGCAATGGGATCACAACAGCAGCAGACGATCCCACCAGCGTTCCACCCAGGAAGCAAGCTACTAGGAGTGCTGGGGCCCCCACAAACACCGGGATCCGCGCTAATGTCGGTGAACCAGCCACCAGTGAATCAGCCTCCCGCGCCCGCGGGAGCGACGACGGTGGAACCCGCCGCACCCTCCCAACCGCCGATGTACTTGCTGTAGCAGCCTACGGGAATCGACCAGGCAGAAGGGCTGCCGCAGCCATACATGTCCGGCCCTGCACTGCAGAAGAAGCCTCCGCAGCTGAGCATGAGTGCACCATTGATGAGAGCACCCTCACAGGCCATACCAAGCGCACTGCCACAGCAGCAAGTGCACCCATCCCAGACGGTAACCAGCGCGATGCAAGCAGGAGCACTGCCGCTACAGGGACCACTCACCCAACAACCTTGGTAGCCCGTACTGCACGTAGGAATGTCGGTTCAGCCCCATGTGGGGATGACGCAGCCAGGGACTCAGGTTGCTTGCGTTACCCAGCGTGCCCCAGCGCAAGCGCCACCAGCAGGGACTCAACCATCAACCCATCAGCAGCAGACGATTGGGGGTATGGCACAGATGAACCCTATGATCTAGCATTCCGCTCCGCCTCTGTGGACGACACAACACCCGCAGTCCAGGGGCATGGCACAAGGGGGGATGACACTCCCAACACTTGTGGCTGGCGCACCACCGCAGCCGCCAGCGGTTGCCCATCCACAAATTCCCCATGAGCAAATGATTAGAACAGTGTCCGCGGGCGCACCACCGCCAATGCCATATCCACCACCAACAATGCAGGGCCATCCGCACCTATTGCCACAACAGACACATGGAACACAACACGCTGCGAGGACGGTCCAGCCCTATTCCGCGGCGGCGATTCCTGTCAACCAACAGTATTGGGTGCCCCAGATGATGCCATCAGCGCCCGAGATTCAGGCTCCGCCCCCTGGGATGGCATTCTTTTCCACACCATACACCGCTACTGCATCAGCGCCTCCCTCTTGGTACATGCTTCCCCCACCCATGTAGCCAGGCTTTCTTATACCCGCGGGACAGCCCCAGACACTCAACCCCCCAATGGGATACTCTGCGGTCCCTCCTGCAGCCATTCCGCCCCCACGTGCTGTGACTGCGTTGACGACTAACCGCAACACCGTTCCGCAGCTGCAGTACATCTGCTCTGAACCCGCCAATATCCCACGGTTGGACTCCTTCAAGGGTGCCCCGGAGGAGGACCCCTTGATCTGGCTCAAACAAATCACCCTCTATGCTAGCATAGGCCAAATTCCGCCTGACTTCTGCCTCGCCACCACGGAACTTCATGTCCTGGAGGCTGTAGCTGACTGGTACAATGCGCAGGCACCTTTCCCCTCTTTCGAGGACTTTGGCAATGCCCTCATCGAGCGCTTCAGGCACGTGACAAAGGAGAAAGCGCTACGGAACATTGAAAAGGAGGTCATGCGCAAAGATGACGATATCCGCAGATTTCTGGACCAGTTCCTGACCTGTGCTTTGGTGGCCAAAAGCCCGCAGGGAGAGGGCCTGCCGCTATGGGTCCTGCTGCAAAACCTCATCCGCGTACTTCCCAATGAAATCAGCAGCCTCATGATCGTGGACCACTATCATTCTCTCCAAGACGCGGTGCGGGACGCCACATCCATTTTCACCAGACAGCGGTCCACCCGGCAATACTCGAGCGGGGAGACTCATGCACCCTCCCCTTCCCACGCCCTGCCCCCGCAGCAGCAGAAGCCGTGAGCTTGCTACACGTGCTAGAGCCTGGAACACATTGCTCGGGATTGCCCACGTAAACGACAAGCCGCTCCGCGCTCTGACCCAGTCTCCCGGGATCCCATGGTCCAGTAGTGGCAGCAGTACTATAACCAGACATGGCCAAGTCAGCAACTGCAGCATCCGCGGCAACAGCAGCAGCAGCAACAACAACCGCCTCTGCCCCGAACTGGACAGGACCAGGTGACCCAAGGGACAAGCCAGGGTATCTTGCCAAACCCGCCACCAAATCCCGCGGCCGGTGCCCGCGACGTAAAACTGGGTCTGCTTATGGCGGAGGACAAAACCACGGAGGTTACACCTACACCTGAGGAAACGGAGCTCATTACCCGAGCTCATCGACTCAAGCTCCGCAAATGAAACCTGCAGGAGGTTGCCCAACTCCAGAGCAATCTGTAGCGACGGGTAGAAGCTGCTGAGGCCCGACTACAGGAGGGCATTGCTGCGCGTTCCATGCGACCTCCGGAAAAGCGACGAACTGGGGACCCCGCACACATGAAATTTCCAGCGTCTGCTAATACCTCGTTGGTGCCCAACCATGCTCCCGCCCCTGCGGCAGAGTCCATAGATCCAGTAGATAAACTCTTCAGCACTCCCATCGCCTTTGTGAACTTCTTCGATTTTCTCCGACTGCATCCTGAGCTGGCTCCGCGGCTCAGGAAAGAATTCACCCGGGCCAATCACCGCCTCCAGACCGTCGGCATCTTCCTCACCTGTACCAGTCCACCGCACGCCACTCAGAATACCCGACGAGTCGTGGTGGAGGCGCTACCGGGACTGACCACAGAGAAGATGGATTGGGGCTGGACACCACAACCTCTAGAGGCACCTCGCCGCGATGACCGCCACTACAAAGTTGCTTGTTGGGTGATTTGGACCTACGGCCGCAAATTCCTTGCTATCATCGACACATGAGCAACCCACACCAAGGTGGCGCTCCACGTCTTGTGTCTCATCAGATGAACAGAGCGCATCCTCCCAAGCGCCGAATGTTCAGCAATTCCGCGCAAGGGATGGATCATGGGGACAGATAAGTCCGGGGCCTGCCCATGCAGGTGGGTTCTCTTCACAAACCTATGGATGTCCAAGTCACATAGGCCCGGACTTATGACGTCCTCCTGGGCATGGACTATCTCGTCCCACGGCAAGGCAACCTCCTGTTCTCACTGGGGGTCATTCAACTCACCTCCACCACCGGTACGAAGGAATACGACCTCATCACTGTGGGAGATCGCGTAACGGTACCGGTAACCGGTAACTCACCCTTTTCCCTCTACGATGCGGTACAGGAAGATGCACGCCTGCGCTCCCACCACAGCCAAGCCCCAGCGGAGGTCAACTTTGACGCGGAACAGATCCCTGTTGGGGAATGGCGTAAGCTCTCCACGGACCACGCGGAGCCAGGGATATGTGCTAGCCTCTTTGGGCTGTGGCAGCAAAACGAGCTGGCATTCGGCCAAGGCCTCCCGCTGGATGACAACGATGAATTCTACCCCATTCGCGACCAACGGCCGTCTCCGCCCCCACAATGGGATCATATTCTGAACCCTCGTCTCTCACCCCACCAAATGTAGGACTTCCGGGAACTGCTGGACTCCTATGCCGACATCTTTGCTGGCGCGGCGACAGACTTAGGGGCCTTCAATGCCTTCCATGTCATTAACACCGGCACGGCCGCCGCGGTCAAAAAGAAAGTCCGCCAGATCCTCCTTGACCATGAGCAGGTCATTAACGAAGGCCTCACGGAGTTGAAGGCGTAGGGTGTAATAGTCCCCATTGTCAGCCCCTAGCGAGCCAACCTGGTCATTGTCGGCAAACCGGACGGATCCAAACGCTTCTGTGTGGAAATCCGCGACCTCAACCGCGTCACAGAAGAAGACACATACCCCATGCCGCTGTTTGTCGACATCCAGGAACGCCAGCAAGGACACGGATGGTTCGCGAAACTCGACGTCAAGGCGGCCTTCCATTCCGTCCCCATGCATCTGGATTCCATCGTCAAGAAGGCTTTCGTCACTACTGAGGGACTCTATGCCTTCGCCCACATGCCCTTTGGTCTCCGCAATGCTAGTGCCACATTCCAGCGCGTCATGGACTCCACTCTCCGCGGCATTCCCAATGTGAGCTGCTACATTGACGACATCATGGTCGCGGCTCACAGTTTCGTGGACCTATTCTCTTCCCTCTCCGCCGTCTTCTCAGCTCTCTGCGTTGCCAACCTCAAGCTTAAGGCCGCCAAGTATTCTATCGGTGCCGCAGAGATGGAATTTCTGGGGTTCGTCATGAGTGCCGAGGGTATCAAGACCGATCCTGCAAATATAGCGGCCGTGCAGAAGTGGCGCCAACCCACTACTGCGGGACAGGTCAAAACCTTTCTTGGCTTTATCTCTTTCTACCACAAGTGCGTCCGCGACCAGGCCCGCATTATCCGCCCACTACAGCAGCTGACCCATCAGGACGTCCCATTTGAGTGGACGCCAGAGTGTACCGCTGCCTGGGCGGAAATCAAGAATTGCTTGGTCACCGCGCCCATGCTCGAGTTTCCTGATTTCAACCTTCCCTTCTCCATCACTACTGACTGATCCCGCGATGGCCTCGGCGCCATATTGTCGCAATCGGCCTAGGAACAAGTCCAACGGGTAATTGCGTACGCCAGTCGCGCCCTCACCGAGGGTGAGCGGAACTACCCACCAGTGAAGGGCGAGTGTTTGGCTGTGTTATGGACACTTCTGCACTTCCGCGACTACATAAAGAACGGCAAGCCTTTCATGGTCCTGACCGATCACCAAGCGCTGCAATGGCTCCTCAAAACACAGAACCATGAGGGCATCCTGGCCAAATGGGCTGTCCTCCTGCAGGGCTATAACTTAAATATCAAGTACCAGCCCGCATTCGCAAATCGACACGCGGATGCCCTCCGAGAAACCAAAGCCGGGTCACCGAAACCAGAGCCGGGTTACAAAAACCAAAGCCGGGTCACAAAACCAAAGCTGGGTCACAGAAAGCAATCCAGGTCAAAGAAACCAAAGCCGGGTCACAGAAACGACAGCCTAGTCACAGAAACAAAGCTGGGTCACAGAAACCGAAGCCGGGTCACAGAAACCAAAGCCGGGTCACACAAACCAAAGCCCGATCACAGAAACCAAAGCCGGGTCAAAAAAACCTAAGCCGGTCACAGAAATCAAAGCCGGGTCACATAATTAAATGTCGGGTCACAGAAACCAAAGCCGGGTCACAGAAACCAAGCTGGATCACAAAAACCAAAGCCGGGTCACAGAAACTAAAGCCAGGTCATAGAAATCAAAGCCGGGTAACAGAATCCAAAACCGGGTCACAAAAACCAAAGCCAGGTCACACAAACCAAAACTGGGTCACATAAGCCAAAGCCGGGTCACAGAAACGAAGGCCGAGGCATAGAAACCAAAGAGGGATCACAGAAACCAAAGTCGGGTCACAGAAACCAAAGCTGGGTCACAGAAACCAAAGCCGGGTCGAACAAAGTCGGGGCACAAAAGCCAAAGCAGGGTCACAAAAACGAAAGCAGGGTAACGAAAACCAAAGCCGGGTCATAGAAACCAAAGCCGGGTCCCAGAAACCAAAGCGGGGTCACATAAAACAAAGCCCGGTCACTGAAACCAACGCCGGGTCACAGAAACCAAAGCCAGGTCACATAAACCAAAGCCGGGTCATAGAAACCAAAGCCGGGTCATCGAAACCAAAGCCGGGTCACAGCAACGAAAGCCGGGTCATACAATCCAAAGACGGGTCACAGAAACCAAAGCCGGGACAAAGAAACCAAAACTGGATAAACCAAAGCTGGATCAAAGAAACCAAAGCTGGGCCACAAAAAACAAATTCCGGGTCAAAAAAACCAAAGCCGGGTCACACAAATCTAATCCGGGTCAAAGAAACCAAAGCAGGGTCACAGAAACCAAAACCGGCTCAGAGAAACCAAAGCCGGGTCACAGCAACCAAAGCCGGGTCACAGAAACCAAAGCCAAGTCACACAAAAACAAAGCCGGGTCACAGAAAGAAAAGCTGGGTCACACAAACCAAAGCCGGGTCACAAAAACCAAAGCCAGGTCAGAGAAATGAAAGCCGGGTCACAGAAACCAAAGCCGGTTCACAGAAACCAAAGCCGGGTCACAGAAACCGAAGTTGGGTCACGAAAACCAAAGCCGGGTGACAGAAACCAAAGTCGGGTCAAAGAAACCAAAGCCGGGTCACAGACACCAAAGCCGGGTCACAAAAACCAAAGCCAGGTCACAGAAACCAAAGCGGGGTCACAGAAACCAAAGCGGGGTCACAGAAACCAAAGCCGGGTCACAGTAACCAAAACCGGCTCACAGAAACAAAAGCCCGGTCGAATAAACAGAAGTCGGGTCACAAAAACCAAAGCCGTGTCACGGAAACCAGAGCCGGGTCACATAAACCAAAGCCGGGTCACAGAAACCAAAGCCGGGTCACGAAAACCAAAGCCAGGTCAGAGAAACCAAAGCCGGGTCACATAAATCAAAGCCGGGTCACACAAACCAAAGCCGGGTCACAGAAACCAAAGCCGGGTCACAGAAACCAGGCTTTTAGTTTCTATGACCTGGCTTTTGTTTCTTAGAGCCGGCTTTTTGTTTCTATGACCCGGCCGCATCTTAGAAACGAAAGCTGGGTCACACAAACCAAAGCCAAGTCACAAAAACCAAAGCCGGGTCACAGAAACCAAAGCCGGTCCACACACACCAAAGCCGGGTCTTAGAAACCAAGGCCGTGTCACAGACCCCAAAGCCGGGCCACAGACACGAAAGCCGGGTCACAACAACAAAAGCCGGGTGAAAGAAACCAAGGCCGGGTCACATAAACCAAAGCTGGGTCACAAAAACGAAAGCCGGGTCATCAAAACCAAAGCCGGGTCACAGAAACCAAAGCCGGGTCACAGAAATCAAAAGCCGGGTCACAGAAACCAAAGCCGGGTCATAGCAACCAAAGCCAGGTCTCAAAAACCAAAGCCGGGTCACAGAAACAAAAGCGGAGTCACATTAAACAAAGCCGGGTCACAGAGAGCAAAGCCCGGTCACACAAATCAAAGCCGGGTCACAGAAACCAAACCCAGGTCAGAGAAACGAACACTGGGTCATAGAAACCAAAGCGGGGTCACAGAAACCAAAGCCGGGTCACATAAACCAAGGTCGGGTCACAAAAACCAAAGCTGGGTCGCAGTTACCAAAGCCAGGTCACATAAACCAAAGCGAGGTCACAGAAACCAAAGCCAGGTAACAGAAACCAAAGTCGGGTCACAGAAAGCAAAGGCGGATCACACAAACCAAAGCCGGGTCACAAAACCAAAGCCGTTTCATAGGAACCAAAGCCGGGTTAGAGAAACCAAAGTCGGGTCAGAGAAACCAAAGCCGGGTCACATAAACCAAAGCCGGGTCACAGAACCCAAATTTGATTCACAGAAACCAGAGCCGGGTCACATGAACCAGAGCCCGGTTACAGAAAGCAGAGCCGGGTCATCGAAACCAAAGCAGGGTCACCAAAACCAAAGCTGGGTCACAGAATCCAAAGCCGGGTCACAGAAACCAAATCCGGGTAACAGAAACCAAAGCCGGGTCACATAAATTAAAGCCAGGTGAGAGAAACAAAAGCCAGATCACAGAACCTGAACCAGCTCACAAAACCCAAAGCCATGTCAAAAAAACCAAAGACATGTCATAGAAACCAAAGCCGGGTCACATAATCCAGAGCCGGGTCACAGCAAACCAAAGCCAGGTCACAAAAACCAAAGCTGGGTCACATAAACCAAAGCCAATTTAATGAAACCAAAGCTGGGTCACAGAAACCAAAGCCGGTCCACATACACCAAAGCCGGGTCACAGAAACAAAAGACGGGTCACAGAAACAAAAGCCGGGCTACCGATACCAAAGCCGGGTCACAGAAATCAAAGCTGGGTTACAGACACCAAAGCCAATTCGCAAAAACCAAAGACAGGTCACATAAACCAAAGCCGGGTCACAGAAACCAAAGCCGGGTCACAAAAACCAAAGCTGGGTCCCATAAACCAAAGCCGGGTCACAGAAACCAAAGCCGGGTCACTGGAACCAAAGCCGGTTCACAGAAACAAAAGCCGGGTCAGAGCAACCAAAGCCGGGTCACAGAAACCAAAGCCGGGTCACTGGAACCAAAGCCGGTTCACAGAAACAAAAGCCGGGTCAGAGCAACCAAAGCCGGGTCACAGAAACCAAAGCCGGGTCACAGACACCACAGCAGGGTCACAGAAACCAAATCCGGGTCACAGAAACCAAAGCCGGGTCACAAAAACCAAAGCCAGGTCACAGAAACCAAAGCCGGTCACAACAACCAAAGCCGGGTCACAGAAACCGAAGTCGGGTCAGAGAAACCAAAGCCGGGTCACTGAACCAAAGAAAAGTCACAGAATCCATATCCGGGTCACAGAAACCAAAGCAGGGTCATAGAAACCAAAGCCGGGTCACGGAAACCAAAGCGGGGTCACAGAAACCAAAGTCGGGTCACAAAAACCAAAGCCGGATCACTGAAACCAAAGCCGGGTCACAGAAACCAAAGCCGGGTCAACAAACCAAAGCCGGAGCACAGAAACCAGAGCCCGGTCATAGAAACCAAAGCCCGGTCACATAAACCAAAGCCGAGTCACAGAAACCAAAGCCGGATCACAAAAACCAAAGCCGGGTCACAGCAACCAAAGCCAGGTCAAAGAAGCAAAGTCGGGTCACAGAAACCAAAGCCAGGTCACACAAACCAAAGTGGGGTCACGGAAACCAAGCCGGGTCATAGTAACCAAAGCCGGCTCACAGAAACAAAACTCAAGTCAAAGAAACCAAAGCCGGGTCACAAAAACCAAACCCGGGTCACAGAAACTAGAGCCGGGTCACAGAAACCAAAGCCGGGTCACAGAAACCAAAGTCGGGTCATAGAAACCAAAGCCGGGTCAGAGAAACCAAAGCTGGGTCACAGAAACCAAAGCTGGGTCACACAAACCAAAGTCGGGTTGTCAAGCACACTTCAACCGCAGCTCCGCGGGAAGATCCATCCGTGGGGAAAACATGGGCAGGCTAATATCCGCGCACAGAACGCTGGCTCCCGCGGACGCGGTTGAGCGAGGGGTAGCACGGGATCCAAGGGCGATGAGGACCGGGGTGTCTACAGGAGAGCCACCGCAGGTTAGCACAACCACCTGCGGCGTTTCCCCCCCTCAACTCAAGCACTTGTAGCGGAGGAAGAAATAGGCGGGAAGCAGTGGCGGGAAATCCGCGGTACAAGGAGAAGAGGAATAAGCCGCAGCAAGATCCACAATCACTGACAGGGCGCAGATAGGTCAGCGGAAGGGCCGAGCAATCAGGGGAGATAACATCCAATTAGCATGAGTGATCGTGCATCAATCACGGAAGAGCCCCTGGAGACAAACCGCGGAAGATGAAGATTCAAGGAAGAACACGAAGAACCGCCTGCACGAGCTGCGGATGAAGAAAAGGATCAGTAGAGGATGTATGGTCTGTGTGTGCGTGGGTGAGTGGCTGAGGACGAGACCTGCGTTGCGTTGCCGCACCGCATGGAGTCTTAGTAACAGGAAAGAGGATACGGTGTGAGGGATGAGACCGAGGGTAGGTAGACATGCCGTGCGGAGTCCCGAGTAGAAAAAGGCTTCAGTAGCAGTAGCACAAGTGCAACTCAGTCTTCCATGTCTTCCTGAGTAGTACTCCGCATTCATGTAATCTGCCAAATTCATCTAAGACATTCAACCACTCCCGTTGCTCTCCATCTCGCTGCTAGCGTGTTCTCCTTGGAGTCCTGTCCGCAGACCACAGAATTGCGTGCGTGAAGAACCGAAAGTCCGAGTGAAGTGAACTGCCGGCGGTGCCTTCACTTACACACGTCCGCGAAACAAGGGTTCCGCGGAGAGGAGCTGGAAGCCACGCGGTGGCGGCTCCCGTGTGGCAAGGGGTGGACCGCGGAGTGTCATTCATCGGTGAGGTTTGTGTACCGAGATTCAGGTCTTCAGTCCACAGAACTGCCAGTAGCTAGGGGTGGGGAACCTGTGATACTGCTACTTATCTGAGTAGAGCTGTGGTAGTGGCGAGAAGTGCATAATCCGCGGGTCACGCGGAATCAGGCCTACGTGGAGAAAGTTAGAGGCGCGGGAAAATTGGGGGTATCCGTGTCATGGTGCGGTGAGCGTGGACAGTTCCTTGCTCTTTGTTTAGCGGAACTGCATGTGACCTTCAGATCATTCATTGATGTCGGCAGAAAGCTTTGTGCATCAAGATTGTTGAAGACGCCAGCAACAGTCATCTGTGTGGTGCTTCTTGCCGCGCCAAGCCACCAGCTGCGAGGACGCCCGGATCTCCTCGCCGGTGTTGTCCCGCATCCCAGTGAGCTCCTCGCCAGGCGCGGATCCACTGGTCCAACATTGACGGGTGAACGAGTGGCTGGAGCAGCTGCACTGGCGTCGCATCATGGACGCTCTGGGCAACCGCGTAGAAGTGGAGACCGTCTCCAACCATGGCAGTCGTGGACCCAGCCATTCCCAGCACGAATCGAAGGGACAGGAAGCTGCGGCTGCAGTGCTACCGTGGTTTTCCGACCCCCAACCATCGTCAGGGCAATACTCTGATGGTGGCGGACTCAAAGTCTATCGCAGATTGGTGTACCAGCGCAGAGGCGGGCAGCAGCGGATGGTGGTTGGCGACATGGCGGCACACAACCCATCCTTGACAACACATCCGCCAACGTTATCACAGAACCCTGAGGAAGCGGAAACCACCGACAACCCAGCAGTGGACGGCCAACAGCCAGTGACGGATTTGCAGCAGAAGGGACCACTGGCTCCCGCGCTTGGGATGTCTCTCGACTCCACCCTGCCACGGAAGGTGGCAGAGACGGTTACGAGAGATATGGCGATGAGACCACTTGCAACGCGATCAGAGCAGCAGCAGATGATCCCAACAGCGTTCCACCCAGGAAGCGAGCTGTTGGGAGTGCCAGGGCCTCCACAAACACCGGGATCCACGCTGATGTCGGTGAACCAGCCACCAGTGAATCAGCCTCTTGCGCCCGCGGGAGCGACGAAGGTGGAATCCGCCGCACCCTCCCAACCGCCGATGTACTTGCTGCAGCAGTCTATGGGAATCGACCAGGTAGAAGGGCTGCCGCAGCCATACATGTCCGGCCCAGCACTGCAGCAGAAGCCTCCGCAGCTGAGCATGAGTGCACCATTGATGGGAGCACCCTCACAGGCCATACCAAGCACACCGCCACAGCAACAAGTGCACCCATCCCAGACGGTAACCAGCGCGATGCAAGCAGGAGCACTGCCGACACCGAGACCACTCACCCAACAACCTTGGTAGCCCGTACCACACGTAGGAATGTCGGTTCAGTCCCATGTGGGGATGACGCAGCCAGGGACTCAGGTTGCTTGCGTTACCCAGGGAGCCCTAGCGCAAGCGCCACTAGCGGGGACTCAACCATCAACCCATCAGCAACAGACGATTGGGGGTATGGCACAGATGAACGCTATAATCCAGCATTCTGCTCCGCCTCTGTGGACGACACAGCACCAGCAGTCCGGGGGCATGGCAGAAGGGGGGATGACACTCCCAACGCTTGTGGCCGGCGCACCACCGCAGCTGCCAGCGGTTGCCCAGCCACAAATTCCCCATCAATGAATGATTGGAACAGTGTCTGCGGGCGCACCACCGCCAATGCCACATCCACCACCAACAATGCAGTGCCATCCGCACCTGTTGCCACAGCAGACACATGGAACACAACACGCTGCGGGGACGGTCCAGCCCTATTCCGCGGCGGCGATTCCTGTCAACCAACTGTATTGGGTGCCCCAGATGATGCCATGAGCGCCCGGGATTCAGGCTCTGCCCCCTGGGACGGCATTCTTTTCCACACCTTACATCGCTACTGCATAAGCGCCTCCCTCTTGGTACATGCTTCCCGTATCCATGCAGCCAGGCTTTCCTATACCCGTAGGACAGCCCCAGAAACTGAACCCCCCAACGGGATACTCTGCGGTCCCTCCTGCAGCCATTCCGCCCCCTCATGCTGTGACTGTGTTGACGACTCACCGCAGCACCGTTCCGCAGCTGCAGTACATCCGCTCTGAACACGCCAATATCCCACGATTGGACTCCTTCAAGGGTGCCCCGGAGGAGGACCCCTGGGTCTGGCTCAAACAAATCACCCTCTATGCTAGCATAGGACGAATTCCGCCTGACCTCTACCTCGCCACCGCGGAACTTCATGTCAAGGGGGCTGCAGCTGACTGCTACAATGCGCGGGCACCTTTCTCATCTTTCGACGACTTTGGCAATGCCCTCATCGAGCGCTTCAAGCACCTTAAAAGGAGGAAGCGCTGCGGAAGATTGAAAAGGAGGTCATGCACAAAGATGACGATATCCGCAGATTTCTGGACCAGTTCCTGACTTGGGCTTCGGTGGCCAAAACCCCGCAGGGAGAGGGCCTGCCGCTATGGGTCCTGCTGGAAAACCTCATCCGCGTACTTCTCGATGAAATCAGCAGCCTCATGATCGCGGACCACTATCATTCCCTCCAAGACGCGGTGCGGGACGCCACATCCATTTTCACCAGACAGCGGTCCACCCGGCAATACCAGAGCGGGGAGACTCATGCACCCTCCCCTTCCCACGCCCTGCCCCCGCAGCAGCACAAGCCGCGAGCTTGCTACACGTGCCAGAGCCTGGAACACATTGCTTGGGATTGTCCACGTAAACGACATGTTGCTCCGCGCTCTGAACCAGTCTCCCGGGATCCCATGGTCCAGCAGTGGCAGTAGTATTATAACCAGACATGGCCAAGTCAGCAACAGCAGCATCCGCGGCAACAGCAACAGCAGCAACAACAACCGCCTCCGCCCCCAACTGGACAGGACCAGGTGATCCAGGGGACAGGCCAGGGTATCTTGCCAAACCCGCTGCCAAACCCCGCGGCCGGTGCCTGCGACGTAAAACTGGGCCTGCTTATGGCGGATGACAAAACCACGGAAGTGACACCTACACCTGAGGAAACGGAGCTCATTACCCGAGCCCGTCGACTCAAGCTCCGCGGATGGGACCTACAGGAGGCTGCCCAACTCCAGAGCGATCTGCGGCGACGGGCAGAAGCTGCTGAGGCCCGACTACAGGAGGCCGTTGATGCGCGTTCCATGCGACCTCCGGAAAAGCGACGAACTGTGGACCCTGCACCCATGAAAGTTCCAGCCTCCGCTAATACCTCGTCGGTGCCCAACCATGCTCCCGCCCCTGCGGCAGAGTCCATAGATCCGGTAGATAAACTCTTCACCACTCCCATCGCCTCTGTGAACTTCTTTGATTTTCTCCGACTGCATCCTGGGCTAGCTTCGCGGCTCAGGGAAGAATTCACCCAGGCCAATCACCGACTCCAGACCGTCGGCATCTTCCTCACCTGTACTAGTCTGCCACACGGCACTCTGAATACCCGACGAGTCGTGGCGGAGGCGCTACCGGGACTGACCACGGAGGAGATGGAATGGGACTGGGCACCACAACCTCTAGAGCCACCTTGCCGCGATGAGTGCCACTATGAAGTTGCCTGTTGGGTGATTTGGATCTGCGGCCGCAAATTCCTCGCTATCATCGACACAGGAGCAACCCACACCACCGTGGCGCTCCGCGTCCTGTGCCTTGTCAGATGAACAGACCGCATCCTCCGAACGCGCCGAATGTTCAACAATTCCGCGGGAGGGATGGATTATGGGGACAGATAAGTCCGTGGCCTGCCCATGCAGGTGGGTTCTCTTCACGAACCTATGGATGTCCAAGTCACATAGGCCCGGACTTATGACATCCTCCTGGGCATGGAGTATCTCGTCCCACGGCAAGGCAACCTCCTATTCTCACTGGGGGTCATGCAACTCACCTCCGCCACCGGTACAAAGGAATACAACCTCATCACCGTGGGAGATCGCGTAACGGTACCGGTAACCGGTAACTCACCCTTTTCCCTCTCTGATGCGACACAGGAAGATGCATGCCTGCGCTCCCACCAGAGCTAAGCCCCAGCGGAGGTCACCTTTGACGCGGAACAGATTCCTGTTGGGGAATGGCGTAAGCTCTCCGCGGACCACGTGGAGCCATGGATACGTGCTAGCCTCTTGGGGCTGTGGCAGCAAAACGAGCAGGCGTTCAGCCAAGGCCTCCCTCTGGATGACGACGATGACTTCTACCCCATTCGCGACCAACGGTCGTCTCCGCCCCAACGATATGATCATATTCTGCACCCTCGTCTCTCACCCTACCAAAAGCCGGACTTCCGGGAACTGCTGGACTCCTATGCCGACATCTTTGCTGGCGCGGCGACAGACGTTGAGGCCGTCAATGCCTTCCATGTCATTAACACCAGCGCGGCCGCCGCGGTCAAAAAGAATGTCCGCCAGATCCTCCTTGACCAAGAGCAGATCATTAACGAAGGCCTCGCGGACTTGAAGGCGCAGGGTGTAATAGTCCCCATTGTCAGTCCCTAGCGAGCCAACCTGGTCATTGTCGGCAAACCGGACGGATCCAAATGCTTCTGTGTGGACTTCCGCGACTTCAACCGCGTCACGGAAGAAGACGCATATCCCATGCCGCTGATTGTTGACATCCAGGAATGCCAGCAAGGACACGGATGATTCGCGAAACTCGACGTCAAGGCAGCCTTCCACGCACCCATGCACCCGGATTCCATCATCAAGACGGCTTTTGTCACTCCTAAGTGACTCTATGCCTTTACCCGCATGCCCTTTGGTCTCCAGAATGCTAGTGCCACATTCTAGCGCGTCATGGACTCCACTCTCCGCGGCATTCCCAATGTGAGCTGCTACATTGACAACATCATGGTCGCAGCTCACAGTTTCGTGGACCTCTTCTCTTCCCTCTCTGCCGTCTTCTCAGCTCTCCGCGCTGCCAACCTCAAGCTCAAGGCCGCCAAGTGTTCTATCGGTGCCGCGGAGATGGAATTTCTGGGGTTCGTCATGAGTGCCGAGGGTATCAAGACCAATCTTGCAAAAATAGCGGCCGTGTAGAAGTGGCGCCAACCCACTACTGCGGGAAAGGTCAAAATCTTTCTTGGCTTTGTCTCTTTCTACCGCAAGTTCGTCCGCGACCACGCCCGCATTATCCGCCCACTACATCAGCTGATCCATCAGGACGTCCCATGTGAGTGGACGCCGGAGTGTACCGCTGCCTGGGCGGAAATCAAGCATCGCTTGGTCACCGCGCCCATGCTCAAGTTTCCTGATTTCAACCTTCCCTTCTCCATCACTACTGACTGGTCCTGCAATGGCCTCGGCGCCATACTGTCGCAATCGGCCCAGGAACCAATCCTGCGGGTGATTGCGTACGCCAGTCGCGTCCTCACGGAGGGTGAGGGGAACTACCCACCAGTGAAGGGCGAGTGTTTGGCTGTGTTATGGGCGCTTCAGCACTTCCGCGACTACATCAAGAACAGCATGCCTTTCACGGTCCTGACTGATCACCAAGCGCTGCAATGGCTCCTCACAACACTGAACCGTGAGGGCATCCTGGCCAAATGGGCCCTCATCCTACAGGGCTACAACTTAAAGATCAAGTACCAGCCCGCGCTCGCCAATCGACACGCGGATGCCCTCAGCCGCCTCCCTCGCGAAGACTGGCCTCACTCCGTGGATCCTCGGAAAGACCTCCCGGACCCCTCTACAGCTGCTCCTCTCCCAGCGGAAAATGAACCTCAGTGGGAGGGCGTCGCTCGAGAGTTCACGGATGAGGAATCTACGGCCGCGTACCAACTCCTGTCCGAGATAGAACCAGCCGAGCCCCTTGGCGCCGTGGAGACTCTTCCAGCCCTCTATCCCACTGGGCACCAGCTTGCCCACCGTTTCAACCCCACCATCCGCGGCTGGACGCTCGAGGAAATTACGCCATGTCTCCCCCCCCCACTCGTCACTACCACAATCACGCCGGAATCCCTCTGCCGCGGCGGCTGCAACCGCCCCTCCAACACTGTCCCTCGCACCCTCTTCCTCCCCTCTCCTTGATACTCGCCATCACCTTTCCCTGGTTGACTTCCTCCTCCACTCGCTTGCGTCTACGGGGCGTCTCCAGAACCTCTTCTCCTCTGTGAACCCCTCTCTCTCTCCCGCCGGCATCCATCTCTCCTGCACCTTCACCCATGATACAGGTGTCCGCATGGTGACCCATGCCGTCGCTACAGCATACTCCCACGTTCGGGAGGATGCCTGCCGTGCGCCATGTACGTGGGCTCCTACACCGTCGATACCCGGTCCAACGGCGCCCGCTGAAGTCCACGTGGCATGGTGCCATGTCTGGGTCTGTGGTCGCAAATTCGTCGCCATCGTGGACACCGGCGCCACCCATACCACCATCGCGCTGCGAATGGCTCGCGCCTTACGACTGGACCACCTCATCACACCTACCCGGCTCCGCTTCTCCATATCCACCGGAGCCATCGATGCACCCATCGGCCAGATCGTGGCCCTTCGCATCCAGGTCAACAATGTGCATGCACCGCACATTGTGCAAGTGTGCGATGTCCGCACATACGATATGCTCCTTGCAGTCGACTAGCTTGCGCCGCGCCAAGCAGATATATTGCTCGGCGCTGGCATCCTCAGCCTCATTTCCGTCTCCTGCATTCGATCGTTTTCTCCACTTTTTTCCTCAGCTTGCCCGTCCTCTGATCGATTATCCATGGTTCTCACGCCACCCACCTCTGGCGCTCGGTTCACTCGCCACGTCACACGAAGCTAGGGGGCACACCGCGGGACTGCCTCTGCCATGGCTCGCCCGTCCAGCGCGGAGTCCGTGCATGCGAACAGGGGGGGTGGTGGCATTACAAGGGGACCTGTCCAGCGAGAGACCACAAACCGAGCCATAGCCGGAACAAGACACTCCGCACCACCCATGACGACAGCCTCACCGGGGGCATCTCAGACCCCCCAGGACCCTTCCGCGCCGCCGACAGCAGCACCAGCAGCAACTTCACCTGGAGCACCTTCGACCTTGGGCCATCCTGCATCACCACGGGTACCCCCGGCCACCCGAGGCCCTTCCGCACTACCTGAAACATCTCCGGCTCCTCGAGTCCCCTCTGCGTCACCTGAGACACCTGTGGCTCCTCGGGGCCCCTCTGCACCCTCGACGACAGTAGCGGCAACCTCACCTGGAGTAGCCCCAACATCGGACCCTTCCGCACCCCCAGCAACAGCAGCACCAACGGTCTCACCTGGAGCAAAGCCGGTACTGGGCTCCTCCGCACCACCCACGACAACAGCTCCAGCAGCATCACCAGAAGCACCTCCGACACTGCCCCCCCTGCATCGTCGGCATTGACCGCATCCGCAGGCGCACCACCGCCGCCTGGCCCCTCCGCGCCAACAGCACACTCTTCCTCCCCACCAGCCTTGCGAGACAATCCGACGCACGGCACACCACATCCCGTACTTAGTGCAGGACCGATAATGGAAGGTGCGCAGACCTACCTGGAAGAGAGCTCCGGAGATAGCGGAGATCAGCCCAGGGCAAACCAGCTACTGGACGTGGTTAGCAGTGTCATCATGCACCCGCAGGACGAGCTCGCGGAGGCAATCCGCGCGGACATGGGGTATTCCTTCTATAACAAGGCATGGCAGGTAGCCCTGAAAGGCGCGGCCAAGACGGCACTGGCTTTGAACCAGCGCGGACGACAAGATCAACTGCTGGAAACAACAGGTGCGGAACGACTCATCTCGGCGCTCCGCAACATCTTCTATCTCCGGGCGAGCACTGGAATGACAGGAGTGGTAGCATTTCTCGACAAACAACAACCAGAAGG
Organism: Penium margaritaceum; assembly: GCA_023375785.1. Taxonomy (NCBI): domain Eukaryota; kingdom Viridiplantae; phylum Streptophyta; class Zygnematophyceae; order Desmidiales; family Peniaceae; genus Penium; species Penium margaritaceum. The sequence goes on along the minus strand of SZWC01007564.1, from coordinate 64,208 downwards.
CGCGGTGAACACTGCTCGTGAATGGTGGCTCCTGGTTCGCAATGATCAGAAGGCGGACCCCACCCGACGCTACGTGCATCTGCTTCAGGAACGTGCCCGAGCACTTACTCTCTACCATACCCACCAGATGCCCATGGGAACGATGGAGGCGCCAGACCGGACGATCGTGGCAAAACTTTGGAGGTGGGGATACCTGATCGGGCTGGTCACTACCAAGTAGGGAGTGCAGTACACAACGGCGGAACTTGCAAGCATCACGGATATGGAGATGCGATACGAGAACTGGTATGCCGCCATTAGTGAGTGCTGGCAGCTCACCTTGGATGGAGCTCCGCGGCAGCAGATAGTAGCCGCGGTAGCCCAAGGACTGTTGAAGACATTGTCAAGAGTGGGCACCCAGCTCACGGAAGAAGCAACACACCACTTGGTCCGGGAAGCAGCTAAAGTGTGTCGGGAAGAGAAGAGCCGTATCCATGAGGATAAGGCTCTTCTCTTCTCTATGGAGATAGAGGAGGCTCGGGAATACCTCCGCAATTCTCCTGAGCTCGTGCAGACAAGGGGTATGCTGCAGGCTGTCTGGCAGCAGAGGGCGGAAGAAGAGAAGCAAGAAGCAGAAGCAGCAGTAACACAGGTGGTCGCGGAGCTGGAGACAGAGTTGGAGGAGGCAGGAGCAGAAGTGGAGGCCGCGGTGGGAGAGGCAAAGGAAATGGGGCGAGTCGTGGCGGAGGCAGCGACGCCAACGGCCGAACAAGTGACAGGAGAGCAGGTAGCGGAGAACAAGGAACGGTCCAAGCGGCAGGAGGAAGTCAGGGACATGATGTGCGCGCGCAAGAGAAACCGGCTGGAACCTCATGGACAACATGGAAGGGCGCTTCCCGACCTGCCCTGTCAAAGGCTCTACGGGATACACAGGCCAGGTTTCAGAAAGTGGCCAAGAAAGCCACGGCATCGGCAACCACCAACAGACAGGCTCCCCCACACCAAGAGGCCTCGATCAGCGCCGCAGCCACCTCCCGGAAGAAACCACCAGCGGAAACAAAGGCCCCCTCCGCGGATACCACGCCGACATCCCACCAATCACGACAAGAAAAGCGAACCATCGAGGATAGCACCGTTGGTACACGCGCGGCTAAACGTAGCAAACAGCACTGCCTCGCTCAGGACACACCGCAGAACATCGACCCGGCGCAGCTCGTGCAAGCCCAGCGGGACGCGGCCCAAGCCATGGAGCTACTCATGGTGGTATTCCGCAATGTCCCAATGCCCGCTGGCTCGGTTCCAACTCACCTGCAACCCCTACTGGGGGGCGCCGGTACGGCCGCACACCAAGAGAAAGGGACTGGGGAAAGTACCGCGGTTCCTGAGACCAAAGAGAGGACCATGGGGGTGGTGATCTCCGAGCTGAGTGAATCACCAGAGCCTGACGAAGAGCAGCCTATCGCAAGGGGGGCAGGCCTATTGCGACTCCAAGAGGTAGCGGCGGGACAAAAGCCAGGGACGGAGACAGGCGAGGTCCACGGAGCATGGGGTCAATGGCATACGCCACCACCAGAACTGGGGCTGCGCGGCTAGTGGAATGAAGGGGAACTACGCACGGTGGGAATCCTGCGGCTTTTCCCAGCACCGGACAGCTGGGATAGAGAGCCACCCACGTATGATGAAGAGAATCAATGGCGTATGCAGGTAATGAAGGCGGAGCAGGATGCGAGGCGAGCCCGGGGATTGCCAGCGCTGCAGAAGGAGAAGAAGGGGAAGGCAGGGGAGGTCGCTACGGAAAAGACGGGAAAAAAGGGACCCATCAAAACATAGGATTGGCAGATCTGGCAGACCGCTCACATCTTGCTCCGCGCCACAACCAAGGAGCAACAGAAAGTGGAGGCGGACAAGGTGCACAAGACCTTGGGCGCCCAGATGGGGGTGGAATATGACCGGCGGAAGAAGGATGACCTCGCCCGTCTCTGTGAGCAGTATGCATGGGAGGGCGGTCGACTCTGGTGGACCACGCCACACATCCTGTGGGTGCCTCCGTCCACCATGCCAAGAGTGGTGATCAAGGCCTACCACCGCCACCACCATTCCGGTGTGCAGGCGCTCAAGGAGCGGTTATCCCCCATCCTGCATGTGCCAGACCTCCTGGAAATCAAAAAGGAAGTGGTGCAATACTGCGCGCCATGTGAGCGACACCGAAAAGTCACGCCGCGGAACATGCCCCTCTACTTGCCCTCTCCTATCGGCGAGCCCTTGGATTGCATCATCATTGACTTCCATGGGCCACGCCCTCGCCGCGCTCAAGGGGAGCGGTACTGGATTACAGTAGTGGATCACTTTACCAAGTACGTGTGGGTCATGGCCGTCCCCGACAAGTCCTCAGAGCGGGCAGCCCGTTTCATCCGGGAGGAGATCTTCTACCACTTTGGCGGTTGCCGTGTGGTGCACAGCGACAACGGTACAGAGTTTACATGGGCATTTTGCGAGGAACTCACGGAATGGGGCGTGTAGCACGTGCAGTCCGGGCGGTACCGCCCCCAGTCTCAGGGACAAGTCGAGCAGCTGCACGAAGTCCTGGAGCGGGCAGTGGCCACCGCGGAAGAAAGAGACTGGGGGGAAACCCTCAAGAAGACTGCCCACTTCCTCAACATCATCCCCAACTGCGCCACATCGTTCTCGCCCCACGCCCTCCTCTTCAGACAGCCTCCGCGCACGGCACTAGGTATGCCGCAACCACCACTACGGATGCCACTAGACCCGGAGCAACAGCAGGATGGCCGATCGGAGGAGGATCGGGAGATGGCGAGAGATAAGGAGGTGCAGGAGTGGTACCGGGCACGATGCCAGAAAACATCCGCTGTAAGAGCAGAGGCACGACTCCGCGCCTCTGTCTCGGCCTAGCGCGGATGCGACGCTGCTAACCGACGCCTCAACCATGGGCCAATCAGACAAGGGAACCTGGTCTACCTCCGCCCATTCCCAGGCGCGGGATGTGAAGCAGAGAAGACACGCGAGGTCTACCGCGTGGCTGCCGTGGATGCGGGACACGTTTGGCTGGAAGGGCCGGATGGGTTCAGTGAGAGAAGCTACCCGGCCACCGAGTTCGTCCTGCTGCCCCCTGCCTAGCAAACACAAATACCACGAACAGGTGGGGAGCTTCCCCCGCTCGAGCAACGCAAGGGCTCCAGGGGATGGCGTATGGAGGAGGTGTTGGAGCGGTGTGAGGCTCAGGTGTCGGAGCAAGAGGAGGCATGGAGCCAGGAACCTCAGGAAGATGAACCAACGGACGGCTCCAATGTCCAAGAGGTATCTGCTGGGGAGGTACAGGCGGGGCAAAAGCGACAAAGGGAGGAGCAAAGAGGCCGGCAGCAGCAGGAAGATCTGGAACGACCGAAGCAGTCGCGGTCACAGCGAACGGGCAGCGGAGAAGAAATCCCTAGGACACCCGCTGCTCCTCCGCGGAGAAGCGCACCCATGAGCCCCCGCGACCTGGCCAACTACACAGGCCCTTGCACGGTGTGCGGGGAAAACTTGCCGGAGGCATCACTCTTGAAGGTCGTCTGCCGCGTCTGTGGCCAGCAACCACACCAGGGATGGCCAATAGCTGCATTGGACTATACCGCACGTGCCTGAACTGCCTCAAGGAGGATCAGGAGAAGGAAGCGGAGCAGAATAAGAAAGGAGGTGACGGGGCCGGCCCAGGCTCAGGATGATGACAGACACGCAGAAGATGGGATCCAAAGGAAGAGGAGGCGGAGGAGGAGAGAGAGGAAGAGCAGGGAGTGACACGGCAAGGACCACGTACGGTCTCCGGCGCTACCATGCGGCGATGTTAGGAGGATGGACGGGTGGCGGCATTGGAGCAGGCTCGGAAGAAGAAGAGAGCAACACGTACGCCCAATGTGGGCACCAGTGGGGTAGGACGGTGCAGGACTGTGAAGGATGTCACCGATTCATATGTGACAAGTGATTGGAACAGCCGCGGAGTGAAAAAGGGGTACGCCGCAGACCAAAGAGGTGCAGGCGGTGTTGCCCAGAAGCCGAACGTCACCAGGGAACACGAAAGCCACCACGGGTAACCGCAGAGGGGGAAGAACTGGACTCGGAAGACGAGGAAGAGCAGGACTCGCCCAGGGCATTCGCGGAGAGTTGCCCCACCTGTGTCAAGGCAAGGGTGAGCACTGCCTCAAATGCAACAGGTTGGCCCACCAAGGTTGCCTGGTTACGGGCAGCTCAGCTTGGGCGGGACAGTGCCACATGTGCGTGGGGATGGCCGCTGTGGAAGAAGGGGCCGCGCTGTCCTACGATGAAGATACCTTGGCCCCAGTCTGCGGAGTATGCTCGGAGGACTTGATAGGATTCGGCAAGCCCTGCGGAATGTGCAAGACAATGTGCGACCTGTAGTGTGGGATACACGGGAAGGAGGGCATTTTGACCTGCAGCAGTTGTCGTGTTAAAACGCGGAAGATCAGGTGGAAGTTCTCCAACAAATGCTCCTGCAACGGACACAACTGCGGAGGTCGGCTCAAACGGACAGTCTATCGCTGCGAACACTATGGAGGCATCGCACATGAGCACTGCACCGCGGAGATGGGGCGGAGTAACGAGGGCAAGAAAGTCTACCGATGCTCGAGCTGTAGGAAATACGAGCGCGCACCACATTGCTCCTCATGCAAGCAGCTGGTCATCACGCCCACGGTGGAAGCACGGTGCGATGGATGCAGACTCTTCGACCACGATGGGTGCGCAGAGAAGCTCCAGAGGAAGGGAGGAACTGTGGAGAAATACTGCAAGCCGTGCGAGGAACAAAACCGTCCCAGGCCCCACAAACATTTCAAGCGGATAACTCGTTATAAGACCCTGGGGCAGAGTCTTGCGAAAAGGGGGGGTTGGGGGCATTCAGTGTCAAGCACACTTCAACCGCAGCTCCGCGGGAAGATCCATCCGTGGAGAAAGCATGGGCAGGATAAGATCCGCGCACAGAACACTGGCTCCCGCGGACGCGGTTGAGCGAGGGGTAGCGCGGGATCCAAGGGCGATGAGGACCGGGGTGTCTACAAGAGAGCCGCCGCAGGTTAGCACAACCACCTGCGGCGGTTCCCCCCCCTCAAGTCAAGCGCTTGAAGCAGAGGAAGAAAGACGCGGGAAGCAGTGGCGGGAAATCCGCGGTACAAGGAGAACAGGAACAAGCCGCAGCAAGATCCACAATCACTGACAGGAAGCAGATAGGTTAGTGGAAGGGCCGGGCAATCAGGGGAGATAACATCCAATTTTGATGAGTGATCGTGCATCAATCACGGAGGAGCCCCTAGAGACGCACCGCAGAAGATGAAGATTCAAGGAAGAACACGAAGAACCGCGTGCATGAGCCGCGGATGAAGAAAAGGATCAGTAGAGGAAGTGGCTGAGGATGAGACCCACGGTGCGTAGCCGCACCGCGTGGAGAGGGAAGAGGATACTGTGTGAGGGATGAGACCGACGGCAGGTAGACATGCCGTGCGGAGTCCCAAGTAGATAAAGTCTTCAGTAGCAGTAACACAAGTGCAACTCAGTCTTGCATGTCTTCCTGAGCAGTACTCCGCATTCATGTAATCCGCCAGATTCATCTAAGACATTCAACCACTCCCGTTGCCCTGCATCTCGCTGCTCCCGTGTTCTCCTTGGAGTCCTGTCCGCAGACTGCGGAATTGCGTGCGTGAAGAACCGAAAGTCCGAGTGAAGTGAACTGCCGGCGGTGCCTTCACTTGCACACGTCCGCAAAACAAGGGTTGTGCGAAGAGGAGCTGGAAGCCACGCGGTGGCGGCACCCGTATGGCAAGGAGTGGACCGCGGACTGTCATTCATCGGTGAGGTATGTGCACCGAGATTCAGGTCTTCAGTCCGCATAACTACCAGTAGCTAGGGGTGGGGAACCTGTGATACTGCTACTTATCTGAGTAGAGCTGTGGTAGTAGCGAGAAGTGCATAATCCGCGGGTCACGCCGAATCAGGCCTGCGTGCAGAAAGTTAGAGGCACGGGAAAATTGGGGGTATCACGGGTCACAGATTCCAAAGCCCAGTCACAAAACCCAAAGGCGGGTCACAGAAACCAAATCCAGGTCACAAAAACCAAAGCTGGGTCAAAGAAACCAAAACCGGGTCACATAGATCAAAGCCGGGTCACAAAAACCAAAGCTGGGTCACGTAAACCAAAGCCATGCCACAGAAACCAAAGCCGGGTCACAAAAACCAAAGCCGGGTCAAAGAAACCAATGTTGGGTCACAGAAACCAAAGCCGGGTCACATAAACCAAAGCCAGGTCACACAAACGAAAGCCGGGTCACAGAAACCAAAGCCGGGTCATAGGAACCAAAAACGGTCCCATAAACCAAAACCGGGTCACATAAACCAAAGCCGGGTCACGGAAAACCAACGCCGAGTCACAAAAACCAAGGTCGGTTCACAAAAACCAAAGTCAGGTCACAGAAACAAAAGCCGGGTCATAGAAACCAAAGCCGGGTCAAAGAAATCAAAGCTGGGTAAACCAAAGCCGGTACACAGAAACCAAAGCTGAACCAAACAAACCAAAGCTGGGTCAGATAAACCAAAGCCGGGTCACAGAAACCAAAGCCGGGTCACAAAATCCAAAGCCGGGTCACAGAAACCAAAGCCGGGTGAGAGAAACCAAAACTGGGTCACAGAAACCAAAGCCGGGTCACAAAAACCAAAGCCGGGTCACAAAAACCAAAGCCGGGTCACAGAAACCAAAGCCGGGTCACAGAAACCAAAGCCGGGTCACAAAAACCAAAGCCGGGTCGCAAAACCAAAGCTGGGTCACAAGAACCAAGCCGGGTCACAGAAACCAAAGTTGGGGCACAGAAAGCAAAGCCGGGTCACAGAAACAAAAGCCGGGTCAAAAAAACCAAAGCCGGGTCACAAAAACCAAAGCCGGGTCATAGAAACCAAAGCCTGGGAATAGAAACCAAAACCGGGTCATAGAAACCTAAGCCGGTCACAGAAACCAAAGCCGGGTCACATAAACCAATGTCGGGTCAAAAGAACCAAAGCCGGGTCACAGAAACCAAGCTGGGTCACAGAAACCAAAGCCGGGTCACAGAAACCAAAGGCGGGTCACAGAAACCAAAACCGGATCACAAAAACCAAAGTCGGGTCACACAAATGAATGCCGGGTTACAGAAACCAAAGCCGAATCACAAAAACCAAAGTCGGGTCACAAAAAACCAAAGTCGGGTTAAAGAAACCAAAGCTGGGTCACAAAAACCAAAGCCGGGTCACATGAAGCCGGGTCACATAAGCCAAAGTCGGGCCACACAAACGAAAGCCGGGTCACAAAAACCAAATCCGGGTCACAAAGACCAAAGCCGGGTCCCACAAACCAAAGCCGGGTCACATCAAACAAAGCCGGGTCACTGAAACCAACGCCGGGTCACATAAACCAAAGCCGGGTCACGAAAACCAAAGCCGGGTCCCACAAACCAAAGCCGGGTCACATCAAACAAAGCCGGGTCACTGAAACCAACGCCGGGTCACATAAACCAAAGCCGGGTCACGAAAACCAAAGCCGGGTCACAGAAACCAAAGCCGGGTCATAGAAACCAAAGCCAGGTCACAGAAACGAATGCCGGGTCATAGAAACCAAAGACGGGTCACATAAACCAAAGCCGGGTCAAAGAAACCAAAGCTGGATAAACCAAAGCCGGATCAAAGAAGCCAAAGCTGGGCCACAGAAACAAAAGCCAGGTCAGAGAAACCAAAGCCGGGTCATAGAAATCAAAGCAGGGTCATAGAAACCAAAGCTGGCTTACAGAAACTAAAGCCGGGTCACAGCAACCAAAGCCGGGTCACAGAAACCAAAGCCGAGTCATAGAAAAACAAAGCCAGGTCACAGAAAGCAAAGCCGGGTCACACAAACCAAACCGGGTCACAAAAACCAAAGCCAGGTCAGAGAAACAAAAGCTGGACCATAGAAACCAAAGCCGGTTCACACAAACCAAAGCCGGTCACAAAAACCAAAGTCGGGTCACAAAAACCAAAGCCGGGTCAGAGAAACCAAAGCCAAGTCACAAAACCAAAGCCGGGTCACAGAAACCAAAGCCGGGTCACAGAAACCAAAGCCGGGTCACAGAAACCAAAGCCGGATCACAGAAACCAAAGCCAGGTCAAAAAACCAAAGCCGAGTTAACAAACCAAAGCCGGAGCACAAAAACCAAAGCCCGGTTATAGCAACCAAAGCCGGGTCACGTTAACCAAAGCCGGGTCACAGAATCCAAAGCCGGATCACAGAAACCAAAGCCGGGTCACAGCAACCAAAGCCAGGTCAGAGAACCAAAGCAGGGTCACAGAAACCAAAGCCAGGTCACAGAAACCAAAGCGGGGTCACAGAAACCAAAGCCGGGTCACAATAACCAAAGCAGGCTCACAGAAACAAAAGCCAGGTCAAAGAAACCGAATCCGGGTCACAAAAACCAAAGCTGGGTCACAAAAACCAGAGCCGGGTCAGATTAACCAAAGCCGGGTCATAGAAACCAAAGCCGGGTCACGGGAACCAAAGCCAGGTCAGAGAAACCAAAGCCGGGTCACAGAAACCAAAGCCGGGTCACACAAACCAAAGCCGGGTCACAGAAACCAAAGCCGGGTCACAGAAACCAAAGCCGGGTCACACAAACCAAGGCCGGGTCACAACAACCAAAGTCAGGTTACAGAAACCAACGCCGGGTCGCAGAAACAAAAGCTGGGTCACTGAAACCAATGCCGGGTCATAGAAACCAAAGACGGGTCACATAAACCAAAGCCGGGTCACAGAAACCAAATCTGGTCACAGAAACCAAAGCTGGGTCACAAAAACCAAAGTCGGGTCATAGAAACCAAAGCCAGGTCACATAAACAAAGCCGGGTCACAAAAACCATAGCTGGGTCACAGAAAGCCGGGTCAGAGAAGCCAAAGCCGGTTCACAGAAACCAAAGCCGGGTCGCAAAACCAAAGCCGGGTCACAGAAACCAAAGCCAGATCACAGAAAGGAAAGCCGGGTCATAGAAACCAAAGATGGGTCACAGAAACCAAAGCCGGGTCAAGGAAACCAAAACTGGGTAAACCAAAGCCAGTACACAGAAACCAAAGGTGGGCCAAAGAAACCAAAGCTGGGTCAGATGGACCAAAGCCGGGTCACAGAAACCAAAGCCGGGTCACAAAAAGAAAAGCCGGGTCACTGAAACCAAAGCCGGGTCAGAGAAACCAAAGCCGGGTCACAATAACCAAAGCAGGGTCGCAAACCCAAGGTCGGGTCACATAAACCAAGCCGGGTCACAAAAACCAAAGCCGGGTCACAGAAAAGCCGGGTCACAGAAACCAAAGCCGGGTCACAGAAACCAAAGGCGCGTCACATAAACCAAAGCCGGGTCACAGAAACCAAAGCCGAGTCGCACAACCCAAAGCCCGGTCATAGAAACCAAAGCCGGGTCACAGAAACCTAAGTCGGTCACAGAAACCAAATCCGGGTCACGGAAACCAAAGTCGGGTCACAGAAACCAAAGCCGGGTCACAGAAACATAGCTGGGTCACAGAAACCAAAGCCGGGTCACAAAAATCAAAGCCAAAATAGAAACCAAAACCGGGTCACACAAACCAAGGCCGGGTCACGGAAATCAAAGCTGGTTCACAGAAATCAAAGCCGGGTCACAGAAGCAAAAGCCGGGTCACAGAAACCAAAGCCGGATCACAAGAAACAAAAGCCGGGTCACATAAACCAAAGGCGGGTCACAGAAACCAAAGCTGGGTCACAGAAACCAAAGCCGGGTCACACAAAGCTGGGTCACTGAAGCCAAACCGGGTTTCACAAACAAAAACCGGGTCACAAAAACCAAAGCCGGGTCACAGAAACCAAAGCCGGGTCCCAAAAACCAAAGCCGGGCCACACAAACCAAAGCCGGGTTAAAGAAACCAAAGCCGGGTCACAGAATCCAAAGCCGAGTCACAGAAACTAAAGCCGGGTCACAGAAACCAAAGCCGGGTCGGAAAAACTAAAGCCGGATCACAGAAACCAAAGCCGGGTCACAGAAACCAAAGCCGAGTCACAGAAACTAAAGCCGGGTCACAGAAACCAAAGCCGGGTCACAGAAACCAAAGTCGATCACATAAACCAAAGCCGGGTCACATTACCAAAGCCGGGTCGCAGAAACCAAAGCCGGGTCACAGAAACCAAAGTCGATCACATAAACCAAAGCCGGGTCACATTACCAAAGCCGGGTCGCAGAAACCAAAGCCGGGTCACAGAAACCAAAGTCGATCACATAAACCAAAGCCGGGTCACATTACCAAAGCCGGGTCGCAGAAACCAAAGCCGGGTCACAGAAACCAAAGTCGATCACATAAACCAAAGCCGGGTCACATTACCAAAGCCGGGTCGCAGAAACCAAAGCCGGGTCACAGAAACCAAAGCTGGGTCACAGAAACCAAAGCCGGGTCACACAAACCAAAGCCGGGTCACAGAAAACAAAGCCGGGTCACAAAAACCATAGCTGGGTCACAGAAAGCCGGGTCACAGAAGCCAAATCCAGGTCACAGAAACTAAAGCCGGGTCGCAAAACCAAAGCCGGGTCACAGAAACCAAAGCCGGATCAAAGAAACGAAAGCCGGGTCATAGAAACCAAAGACGGGTCACAGAAACCAAAGTCGGGTCAAAGAAACCAAAGCTGGGTAAACCAAAGCCGGTACACATAAAAAAAAGTTGGGCCAAAGAAACCAAAGCTGGGTCAGATAGACCAAAGCCGGGGCACAGAAACCAAAGCCGGTTCACAAAAACCAAAGCCGGGTCACGAAAACCAAAGCCGGGTAAGATAAACCAAAGCCGGGTCACAGAAACAAAAGCCGGGTCACAATAACCAAAGCAAGGTCACAAAACCAAAGCCGGGTCACAGAAACCAAGCCGGGTCACAAAAACCAAAGCCGGGTCACAATAACCAAAGCAAGGTCACAAAACCAAAGCCGGGTCACAGAAACCAAGCCGGGTCACAAAAACCAAAGCCGGGTCACATAAACCAACGCCGGGTCACAGAACCCAAAGCCGGGTCACATAAACCAAAGTATGGTCACAAAAACCAAAGCCGAGTCACACAACCCAAAGCCCGGTCATAGAAACCAAAGCCGGGTCACAGAAACCAAAGTCGGTCACAGAAACCAAAGCCGGGTCACGGAAACCAAAGTCGGGTCACAGAAACCAAAGCCGGGTCACAGAAACCAAGCTGGGTCATAGAAACCAAAGCCGGGTCACAGAAACAAAAGCCGGGTCACAAAATCCAAAGCCGGGTCATAGAAACCAAAACCGGGTCACACAAACCAAGGCCGGGTCACAAAAATCAAAGCTGGTTCACAAAAACCAAAGCCGGGTCACAGAAACGAAAGCCGGGTCACAGAAACCAAAGCCGGGTCACAAAAACCAAAGCCGGGTCATAGAAACCAAAACCGGGTCACACAAACCAAGGCCGGGTCACAAAAATCAAAGCTGGTTCACAAAAACCAAAGCCGGGTCACAGAAACGAAAGCCGGGTCACAGAAACCAAAGCCGGATCACAAGAAACAAAAGCCGGGTCACATAAACCAAAGGCGGGTCACAGAAACCAAAGCTGGGTCACATAAACCAAAGCCGGGTCACACAAAGCCGATTCACAGAAGCCAAAGCCGGGTTTTACAAACCAAAACCGGGTCATAAAAACCAAAGCCCGGTCACAGAAACCAAAGCCGGGTCCCAGAAACCAAAGCCGGGCCACAGAAACCAAAGTCGGATTACACAAACCAACGCCGGGTCACAGAAACCAAGCCGGGTCACAGAAACCAAAGCCGGGTCACAGAAA